>CM046039.1:13753334-13918584 GCA_025215565.1 Flaveria ramosissima
GTCAGATTTTTACATATGAAAACATGTAAAAAGCTTAGATATAGCCTCATGATTGATAAACTAAGACATTGGACGTAAAAATTTGCGAATTTGGGTTAAAAACGGGCTGGTTCATAATTTTATGTGATCTGCGAAACTGTCTATGCATCCAGCGAAATTGCATATTCAAGCTTCAAAACAGTGGCTTTTCTGCGAAACTATAGTTTCGCAGATAATTTCGCAGCCATGGAATTCCAACGAAAGTTGGGCGAAAATGCCATGCGAAACTGGCAGGGAACTATCAGCGAAACTGGCAGTGAAACTGTCAGCAAAACTGGCAGCGAAACTGTCAGTGAAACTGTCAGCGAAACTGCCAACAAAACTGCTTTTCTGGCAGCAAAATTAGCAGCAAAATTAGGCATAAATTAACCCCTGTAAGTGTTAACTTATCTGCAGGCTGTGTAGTGTGATCCTAGCCTAGAAAGCTTAGTTTAGAAGTTACTCACGGTATCCAGGTGAGTTCTAGATCCCCTTATTTATAAGTTCTTCCATGGTTTGGGGTTATTAGGCATACTAAATATACGTTTTTAAATGACCAAGATTTTAAGAGGTTTTAACAGGAAGATCGATTTTTCTATAAGGAAATATGATATATAAATGTTTAAAAATAAAAAATTTTTCGCGCTAGCCAGGGGCGTTGCCCCTTGGACACCACTAGGGGCTGTTGCCCCTAGGACCCCGCTGTCAGGGGCTGCCGCCCCCAAACCCCCGTTGTCCCGTGGAGGGTCGGTTATGTTTTATGATGACTAGTACTTGGTATGTTGTGTACTTAATAAGTTAAGTATTATATATTGAAGTGGAAGATGATATTAATGAAAAGTGAAACCTAATGAATGTTACCCCCGGGCCCGTTTGATGATGAAAAGTCTTGCAAGCACTATGATAGACTTCAGTTACGTGAGTCTGATGTATGATGATTGATCTGTATTCATGAGCGGGCTATGTGCCTTGCAGTGTGGATCAACTGTCGGGGGTTAGCTACCATGGTGATGTGTACCGGCAGGGATCGACATTCGTTGTCGATCAACATGGAGCTCTTGCTTTGTGCAATCTCGTTTATGATGAAGTGAAAGATAATGAAAGAATGAAGATAATGAACATGCTTATTATGATGCAATAAATGTTATGTATTATGATGTATGCATGGTCATTATATGAAGGATAAAGTTTATATTTTCTTATTTATCTAAAACTAGAACTCACTCAGCAAAGCTGACTTTTATGCATAATAATGAGCAGGTAAATGTTGATGTTGAGGATGGCACTAGGGACTGCAGGACCGTTTAAGGGCTTTAACACAATTACAACACAATGAGGAGAGCAACTAAACTTTAATCAAACAGTGAACTGATTTAACCAAGGTGATACTAAGAACACAGTAACGTAAAGAGACAGAACAAGAGAGTTTGGGTTTCAAGGAGGCAGTATATTGCTTTCTCAAGTTCTTTTACAAGTGTTACAAAGCATTAAGAAAGATACAAGAACTTGGAATACTTATACTACAACCTACAGCCGGCTATACTTTGAAAGCCAGCTGGATACAATTGACTAGACACTAACAAAATCAATTGTAGGATCAAAAGGCATATCTGCCTTTTGACCTTGTGACTATGACATGCCATAGCTCACATCCTTATACATTACAAAAAGGATAAAGTACATAAAGTAGAAAGTTACAGACTCAAGACCTCAATGTATAGTTACCAAAAGCATGGACCTTTTCACCAACTCATGTAAGTTGTTGACTTTACAGAGATGCAGCGGAAAAGGTGCTTTATGGAACAGTACATCAGATAAAGCATGTGTACTAAAAGTCTTCGGATGAATCTGTCTTCATAGGTTGAAGCTTCGGAAGACTTTGTCTCTGAGGCTTCGGAAGACTTCATGTTTGGCTTCGGAAGATATTGGTCTTGGCTTCGGAAGATTTTACACTTAGAGTATTTTCTAAGTTGGGTGTTCCTCCCTCACAGGTTCAGAAGGAGAGGGAGTTTGACCCTGCCTTGGATCAGAAGATGAAGCTTGCTGAGGCTCAGCTGGAGGTTCTGGTTGAGATGTCTCTGGTTGTTCAAACTTGACCTCCACTTCAGGTGGGACTTGACTTGGAAGAGAGTGCAAGTCAATCAGTTCTCCACTTTTAATCTTCTGCTTGATCACCCTTATATGTTCATCCATTGTGGATAGAGACATGGGGCCAAGTCTCCTTCCGGAGAATCCATATAGCTTCAAGAAGCTCATCCTTCTTTGTCTGTCAGCAGACTTCTTTACACTCTTTTGAATGATGGCTCTTGACTTTGCAGCTTCTTCCCTTAGCTTCCTTTTGGTTGTCTTTCTTTCTTTGACTAGCTCAAGCTCAAGTTGCTTTAGGTACTCAAACTCAATGAAGTCATAGGACAGGGGAAGAAGTGCATCTACCTGATAGAAGCCTGTGGCACTCAGGTAGTTGATCATCTTGATCCTATCTTCTTCTTTATCTACCTGAGGTTCTTGTGGAGCCACATCTTCCTGTGCAGGACTTTCTTGAACTGGAGAGAGAGTTGGAGCATGCTTGTAGAGTCTTTTTTGTCTCTTCTCCTCTTTGAATTGGAGAAGTAGCCTTGCATCTCCTTTCTCCTTCATCTCTCTTGACACTTCCATGTCAGCCAGTTCATTTAACTCTTTTAAGGGGAGGGAGATGATTTCATCAATATCATAGTTCCTGGTCTGTAAATAGGTAATCCTGACTGCCCTTAACTCATCATCTTGAGTATTTGGTCTGGGGCAGCCCTGATTGCAGCTTGCATGAAGCTAGATGACCCAGAAGAACTTTCTCCCCTTAGCCTCCTTTTCCTCTCTCTCTTCTCTCCTCAATTTCCTCAGGAGTCATTATCCTTTTCCCTTTGTCACCAACAGACCTTTGTGACTCAGGGTGGATTGAGGCTTGGCCTTCATTGCTTGGTGTAGCTTCCATGCTCTGGCAGAGAGAGGCTGAGAAACACCTTCACCAGCAGGTGTCTCAGAAGGAGTTTGGACCTCTGCAGCAGTTGTTGATGATGAGACAGGGGTCTCAGGTTCTGCCAGTGGGCCTTCAGTCAAGGTTTCCCCTATGAAACTAATCTTAGGGTCCACCTCAACATCCAGTTGACCGATGACATTGCCTGATTGCCTAAGTCTCCTTCTTAGAGAGAACTCTGCAAGGATCCTATCTTGGATTCTTTGAGCCAGCCTGTCAGCTTGTCTTGAATTGCTTGGATTGACAAGTGGCATGTTGACTAAATCCAATCTTTCATAGAAGTTCAGGCTTTGGAAATGAAAAACTTCTTGTTGACCTTGAACTCTGTGAATGATAAGGGCTCTTCTGTCATCATTATACCTCCACCTTATGATGTAGTTGCCAGCTCCTTGTGGTGGAGATGAGACAGCCCTTGGTATACCTTCCTCAAAGAGACTCCTGATGATTGAGTCTATAGAGTCCACATTAATGTGAACTTGAGGAAGTTGCTGAGAATGCACAACAGCAAGTGAGGATGGTGAGTCCTCTATGTCCATTCTCTGTGAAGAACTCCCAGGTTCTGTGGTTGTAATAACTTTCTCCCCCTTTTCGGTAGCATCACCCACTTGCATAGGTGAGCTGGAGGATAAGTCAATCACTTCCACAGGTTCTTGTGTTCTTGGTTGAGCTCTCCTTAAAGGTCTCCCAGCTAGTTTTTCCTTTAGATATGAAATCTGAAGTTGCTGATCATTGACCCTATTATGTAAGGTAGTCACCTGAGATTCCAAGTGACTAACCTTAGAGACTAAATAGGAGCATGTTTTTGACAATTTCTGCACCTTTAGTCTCAAATTCCCCTCATCTTCATCAGAAAATCATTGGGGGATGAGATGATTGGACCAAAGTCCTCTCTCTCTCCACCAGCTTGAGGTTCTTGGCTGCTGGTTTTCCTCTGCTCACTGGCAACCTCAGTTGAGATGCCAGTGGGCTGAGTTGCCATGGTTGAGGTCTTAATGATGTAATCACTTTCAAAAGTGAGAGCCTCTTCCATATGGACATCCTGAACATGTTCAGAAGTGTCCACCTCAGTAGTAGGTGACTGATGTGGGATAGACTGAGGAGAGTCAGAGGTACTCATCTCTCTTTGAGTAGGGGAGGAGAATAGAGACTCATGGTACTCACTGAATCCTAAGTCTTCATCAGTATAGAAGGATAGGTTGGGAATTGGTTGGTTGAGATCTAAAGGCTGGGGATGGTAGCTGTCCCCTGAAGGTTGTTCACTTGAGTGTTGAGACTCAGAGTGAAGGCTTAAGGCTGTTGGGCCTGTGAGCTCATCAGGGTGAGCATGAGGAACCTCAGCCCTAATAGGTGAAGAAATGGGAGTGGTTTGATCCTCAGGAGAAGTGGGAGCTCTAGTGTCCACTTCCTCCTGTAAGGTTGAGTATATGGGGGCCTGCACAGACTCAATAGCCTGAGCAGGGGTTCGTTTGGATTTTCTTTGGTAGGTGAGGGTGATTTCTGGTCTTTTAGAGGTAAGGATAAAAGAGGTGTGGGTTCAACACTAGCTTGTGTTGCTAGGTTGTCACCTTGAGCAATGAGCTCTAACATTTTGGGGACTAGGGCTGTTTCTACCCCTGAGAAGCCTACAGTTGGCTTCTTCATTATTTTAAAGATGTCGGGCTTCATCTGTCCCAATTTAAGAATATTACTTGTTTCCCCCAACTGTGAGCCCAGTTCATAGTTGAGAATGTGTTGAACATATCTAGGAAACATGTAATACTCTAAGGAGTCTAAGTTTGCAAGTAAATTAGTATAAACAAATTGTGAATACCTGAACTTGACCCCCTGAACCATTCCATGAACTATAAAGGAGAGATCCTCAGGAATCTGGTCCCATCCACCATGCTTGTTTGATAAGCTGTGGATAACCACATGGAGCAGGTATTTCCACTGGGATGAGACCTTCCCTTTCCTGAAGGTCTTTACAGAGAAATCTCCCTCATAGCCCATCTACTCAAAGGAATGATTTACATCTTCCTTTGGGAAGGACACCTCACCTTCTTCATCATCCAGCTGCAAATGTTGGTTAATGATGGCCGGAGTGATGAAGATTGTCCTCCCTTGCACTGTGGCAGACAGTGCCTTCTCCCATCCATAATGACCTCTTGGCAGGTCTTCCTGAATTCAAGCAAGTGATCCTCATATAGAGTAGGATCAATGGTTAGGGAGGTGAAATAGTTTGACAGAGTTAAGAATTGGCAAATCTCTGAGAAACTTGCATCTTTCTCGGAGCTTAACAGAGCAACTTGATTATGTTGCCTGTGAAGTTGCATGGAGAAATCTGGGTTGTTTCTGCGGTTGAGGTTGGCCATTTCAGAAGCTTAAGGGTGAAGAAAGGTAGAAAGCAAAGGCGGTTTAAAGAATTAGGTTAGAGGAATAGTGGAATTGAGGAAGATAGTGGGAAAGAGGGGGAACCGTTGGGTATTTATGTGAAAAGGGATTTGAACCAAAGTTAATGAAAGAGGATTTAATTGGAATTCGAAAGTAGTTTTCTTGGAATTTAAATGACCAAGATTTTAAGAGGTTTTAACAGGAAGATCGATTTTTCTATAAGGAAATATGATATATAAATGTTTAAAAATAAAAAATTTTCGCGCTAGCCAGGGGCGTTGCCCCTTGGACACCACTAGGGGCTGTTACCCCTAGGACCCTGCTGTCAGGGGCTGCCGTCCCCAAACCCCCGTTGTCCCGTGGAGGGTCGGTTATGTTTTATGATGACTAGTACTTGGTATGTTGTGTACTTAATAAGTTAAGTATTATATATTGAAGTGGAAGATGATATTAATGAAAAGTGAAACCTAATGAATGTTACCCCCGGGCCCGTTTGATGATGAAAAGTCTTGCAAGCACTATGATAGACTTCAGTTACGTGAGTCTGATGTATGATGATTGATCTGTATTCATGAGCAGGCTATGTGCCTTGCAGTGTGGATCAACTGTCGGGGGTTAGCTACCATGGTGATGTGTACCGGCAGGGATCGACATTCGTTGTCGATCAACATGGAGCTCTTGCTTTGTGCAATCTCGTTTATGATGAAGTGAAAGATAATGAAAGAATGAAAGATAATGAACATGCTTATTATGATGCAATAAATGTTATGTATTATGATGTATGCATGGTCATTATATGAAGGATAAAGTTTATATTTTCTTATTTATCTAAAACTAGAACTCACTCAGCAAAGCTGACTTTTATGCATAATAATGGGCAGGTAAATGTTGATGTTGAGGATGGCACTAGGGACTGCAGGACCGTTTAAGGGCTTTAACACAATTACAACACAACAACACAATGAGGAGAGCAACTAAACTTTAATCAAACAGTGAACTGATTTAACCAAGGTGATACTAAGAACACAAGTAAAGTAAAGAGACAGAACAAGAGAGTTTGGGTTTCAAGGAGGCAGTATATTGCTTTCTCAAGTTCTTTTACAAGTGTTACAAAGCATTAAGAAAGATACAAGAACTTGGAATACTTATACTACAACCTACAGCCGGCTATACTTTGAAAGCCAGCTGGATACAATTGACTAGACACTAACAAAATCAATTGTAGGATCAAAAGGCATATCTGCCTTTTGACCTTGTGACTATGACATGCCATAGCTCACATCCTTATACATTACAAAAAGGATAAAGTACATAAAGTAGAAAGTTACAGACTCAAGACCTCAATGTACAGTTACCAAAAGCATGGACCTTTTCACCAACTCATGTAAGTTGGTGACTTTACAGAGATGCAGCGGAAAAGGTGCTTTATGGAACAGTACATCAGATAAAGCATGTGTACTAAAAGTCTTCGGAAGAAATCTGTCTTCATAGGTTGAAGCTTCGGAAGACTTTGTCTCTGAGGCTTCGGAAGACTTCATGTTTGGCTTCGGAAGATATTGGTCTTGGCTTCGGAAGATTTTACACTTAGAGTATTTTCTAATGCATTGTGTAAAACTTCCGAAGCATTCTTCACTTCAGTACTTAGTGCATGTTGCAGAGACACTTTGAATGTTTTGGGTTGCATCAGACTTAAGGAATCCTTACAAACTCCCCCTAGGCTGATGCTACCAAAACACTTAGAAGATCTTCAGATGTTGGTAGTCTTCAGTACAATCATGACCATTCCTTTCTTCATTAGATGGTCAGGATCATCAAGACTCTCATAGTATCTTCTCATTCAAAGAGATCATGCAGAGGTAAGTTGATTATGTCTTGCCAGGAGTAGACATTCTCAACACCTTGATCTCTGATAACATGCCATCTTTCTGGATTGGTAGAGTAAGTCCAGGACAAGATGGGTGTCTCAGTTGTTAGAGGAGCCACTTGCATAGGAGTTGATTGGGCTGCCTCATCATGCACTTCCTCAGGTTGATCTGATTCAGCCTGAGGTGTAGAGGTAGATGACTTAGGCTTCTTCTTCTTAGTCTTTGGTTTAGAAGCCATTCTCTTCTTCCTCTTAGATGACTTTAACTGAGAAGACTGGTCTGCAGCACCATGTTGATCATCATTGTCTTTCTCAGTTGGGTGTTCCTCCCTCACAGGTTCAGAAGGAGAGGGAGTTTGACCCTGCCTTGGATCAGAAGATGAAGCTTGCTGAGGCTCAGCTGGAGGTTCTGGTTGAGGTGTCTCTGGTTGTTCAAACTTGACCTCCACTTCAGGTGGGACTTGACTTGGAAGAGAGTGCAAGTCAATCAGTTCTCCACTTTTAATCTTCTGCTTGATCACCCTTATATGCTCATCCATTGTGGATAGAGACATGGGGCCAAGTCTCCTTCCGGAGAATCCATATAGCTTCAAGAAGCTCATCATTCTTTGTCTGTCAGCAGACTTCTTTACACTCTTTTGAATGATGGCTCTTGACTTTGCAGCTTCTTCCCTTAGCTTCCTTTT
The DNA here is from genome assembly GCA_025215565.1 of Flaveria ramosissima. Classification (NCBI taxonomy): domain Eukaryota; kingdom Viridiplantae; phylum Streptophyta; class Magnoliopsida; order Asterales; family Asteraceae; genus Flaveria; species Flaveria ramosissima. The sequence goes on from CM046039.1 coordinate 13,761,283, forward strand.
GGTTGTCTTTCTTTCTTTGACTAGCTCAAGCTCAAGTTGCTTTAGGTACTCAAACTCAATGAAGTCATAGGACAGGGGAAGAAGTGCATCTGCCTGATAGAAGCCTGTGGCACTCAGGTAGTTGATCATCTTGATCCTATCTTCTTCTTTATCTACCTGAGGTTCTTGTGGAGCCACATCTTCCTGTGCAGGACTTTCTTGAACTGGAGAGAGAGTGGGAGCATGCTTGTAGAGTCTTTTCTGTCTCTTCTCCTCTTTGAATTGGAGAAGTAGCCTTGCATCCTCTTTCTCCTTCATCTCTCTTGACACTTCCATGTCAGCCAGTTCATTTAACTCTTCTAAGGGGAGGGAGATGATTTCATCAATATCATAGTTCCTGGTCTGTAAATAGGTAATCCTGACTGCCCTTAACTCATCATCTTGAGTATTTGGTCTGGGGGCAGCCCTGATTGCAGCTTGCATGAAGCTAGATGACCCAGAAGAACTTTCTCCCCTTAGCCTCCTTTTCCTCTCTCTCTCTCCTCCTCAATTTCCTCAGGAGTCATTATCCTTTTCCCTTTGTCACCAACAGACCTTTGTGACTCAGGGTGGATTGAGGCTTGGCCTTCATTGCTTGGTGTAGCTTCCATGCTCTGGCCAGAGAGAGGCTGAGAAACACCTTCACCAGCAGGTGTCTCAGAAGGAGTTTGGACCTCTGCAGCAGTTGTTGATGATGAGACAGGGGTCTCAGGTTCTGCCACTGGGCCTTCAGTCAAGGTTTCCCCTATGAAACTAATCTTAGGGTCCACCTCAACATCCAGTTGACCGATGACATTGCCTGATTGCCTAAGTCTCCTTCTTAGAGAGAACTCTGCAAGGATCCTATCTTGGATTCTTTGAGCCAGCCTGTCAGCTTGTCTTGAATTGCTTGGATTGACAAGTGGCATGTTGACTAAATCCAATCTTTCATAGAAGTTCAGGCTTTGGAAATGAAAAACTTCTTGTTGACCTTGAACTCTGTGAAGGATAAGGGCTCTTCTGTCATCATCATACCTCCACCTTATGATGTAGTTGCCAGTTCCTTGTGGTGGAGATGAGACAGCCCTTGGTATACCTTCCTCAAAGAGACTCCTGATGATTGAGTCTATAGAGTCCACATTAATGTGAACTTGAGGAAGTTGCTGAGAATGCACAACAGCAAGTGAGGATGGTGAGTCCTCTATGTCCATTCTCTGTGAAGAACTCCCAGGTTCTGTGGTTGTAATAACTTTCTCCCCCTTTTTGGTAGCATCACCCACTTGCATAGGTGAGCTGGAGGATAAGTCAATCACTTCCACAGGTTCTTGTGTTCCTGGTTGAGCTCTCCTTAAAGGTCTCCCAGCTAGTTTTTCCTTTAGATATGAAATCTGAAGTTGCTGATCATTGACCCTGTTTGTAAGGTAGTCACCTGAGATTCCAAGTGACTAACCTTAGAGACTAAATAGGAGCATGTTTTTGACAATTTCTGCACCTTTAGTCTCAAATTCCCCTCATCTTCATCAGAAGAATCATTGGGGGATGAGATGATTGGACCAAAGTCCTCTCTCTCACCACCAGCTTGAGGTTCTTGGCTGCTGGTTTTCCTCTGCTCACTGGCAACCTCAGTTGAGATGCCAGTGGGCTGAGTTGCCATGGTTGAGGTCTTAATGATGTAATCACTTTCAAAAGTGAGAGCCTCTTCCATATGGACATCCTGAACATGTTCAGAAGTGTCCACCTCAGTAATAGGTGACTGATGTGGGATAGACTGAGGAGAGTCAGAGGTACTCATCTCTCTTTGAGTAGGGGAGGAGAAGAGAGACTCATGGTACTCACTGAATCCTAAGTCTTCATCAGTATAGAAGGATAGGTTGGGAATTGGTTGGTTGAGATCTAAAGGCTGGGGATGGTAGCTGTCCCCTGAAGGTTGTTCACTTGAGTGTTGAGACTCAGAGTGAAGGCTTAAGGCTGTTGGGCTTGTGAGCTCATCAGGGTGAGCATGAGGAACCTCAGCCCTGATAGGTGAAGAAATGGGAGTGGTTTGCTCCTCAGGAGAAGTGGGAGCTCTAGTGTCCACTTCCTCCTGTAAGGTTGAGTATATGGGGGCCTGCACAGACTCAATAGCCTGAGCAGGGGTTCGTTTGGATTTTCTTTGGTAGGTGAGGGTGATTTCTGGTCTTTTTAGAGGTAAGGATAAAAGAGGTGTGGGTTCAACACTAGCTTGTGTTGCTAGGTTGTCACCTTGAGCAATGAGCTCTAACATTTTGGGGACTAGGGCTGTTTCTACCCCTGAGAAGCCTACAGTTGGCTTCTTCATTATTTTAAAGATGCCGGGCTTCATCTGTCCCAATTTAAGAATATTACTTGTTTCCCTCAACTGTGAGCCCAGTTCACAGTTGAGAATGTGTTGAACATATCTAGGAAACATGTAATACTCTAAGGAGTCTAAGTTTGCAAGTAAATTAGTATAAACAAATTGTGAATACCTGAACTTGACCCCCTGAACCATTCCATGAACTATAAAGGAGAGATCCTCAGGAATCTGGTCCCATCCACCATGCTTGTTTGATAAGCTGTGGATAACCACATGGAGCAGGTATTTCCACTGGGATGAGACCTTCCCTTTCCTGAAGGTCTTTACAGAGAAATCTCCCTCATAGCCCATCTGCTCAAAGGAATGATTAACAGCTTCCTTTGGGAAGGACACCTCACCTTCTTCATCATCCAGCTGCAAATGTTGGTTAATGATGGCCGGAGTGATGAAGATTGTCCTCCCTTGCACTGTGGCAGACAGTGCCTTCTCCCCATCCATAATGACCTCTTGGCAGGTCTTCCAGAATTCAAGCAAGTGATCCTCATATAGAGTAGGATCAATGGTCAGGGAGGTGAAATAGTTTGACAGAGTTAAGAATTGGCAAATCTCTGAGAAACTTGCATCTTTCTCAGAGCTTAACAGAGCAACTTGATTATGTTGCCTGTGAAGTTGCATGGAGAAATCTGGGTTGTTTCTGCGGTTAAGGTTGGCCATTTCAGAAGCTTAAGGGTGAAGAAAGGTAGAAAGCAAAGGCGGTTTAGAGAATTAGGTTAGAGGAATAGTGGAATTGAGGAAGATAGTGGGAAAGAGGGGGAACCGTTGGGTATTTATGTGAAAAGGGATTTGAACCAAAGTTAATGAAAGAGGATAAACTTTGAAATCCGGAAGTCGGTCCCACCTCTGAAAAGGTAGTTTACTTTTGCTCAAAAAGTAGTTTTCTTGGAATTCGAAAAGCTTCCGAAGGTAATTTGTCTTCGGAAGTTTTAATTGAAAAAGCTTCCGAAGCTAAAATGGCTTCGGAAGATTTTCCTGAGAGTCTTGAAAATTTATGCTTCGGAAGAGAAATAAACCCTTGGATGCTTTGTATAAGAATAAACAAAGCTTCCGAAGTTAATTTTGCTTCGGAAGGAAAAAGTCCTTAAAAATGAATAAGTGTCTGAGATAAGAATTTTAAGCTTCGGAAGATGAGTTTAGACTTCTTCCGAAGGTAAAATCTCTTAGACAGTTATTTATTTTGAAGACATGTTTTCTTCCGAAGATAAAATTTTATCTTCCGAAGTATCAGAAAATTTTCAAGAATCTAAGGAAAGTCTTCAAAAAGAATTTTACATCCAAAGAAAACATGAGCTTATGAAAGTGATGAACTAGACAACTTAGGACACACATATTTTAAGAAGAAATAATTAGAATTAGTTTTAAAAAAAGTCTACTCAAAGTTAATCATCCCAATAGCTGATATCAGATACTTAAATCTCTGTTCATCAAAAGCTTTTGTGAACAGATCAGCATATTGTTCATCTGTATGAACTTTGACTAGTTTAATTAATCCCTTTTCATAGTTATCTCTTATTAAATGATACCTGATGTTGATGTGTTTGGTCCTTGAGTGCTGCACAGGGTTCTCAGTGATAGAGATAGCACTATTGTTGTCTATGTGGATAGGAGTCTCTTTGAAGTTAAATCCATAGTCCAGCATCTGATTTTGAATCCAAAGCACTTGAGCACAGCAGCTTGCAGCAGCAATGTATTCAGCCTCAGCAGTTGATGCAGACACACAGGATTGTTTCTTGCATTGCCATGAGACAACCCTTCCACCAAGGAATTGACATCCCCCAGATGTAGACTTTGCAGTCATGTTGCAACCACCATAATCACTATCTGTATAGGCATACAGATTGAAATTAGGATTCTTTGGATACCATAGACCAAGTGTTGAAGCACCTTTGAGGTATCTTAAAATCCTTTTCACAGTGATTAAGTGAGACATCTTAGGGTTGGCTTGATATCTTGCACAAATACATGTAGCAAACATGATATCAGGCCTGCTAGCTGTAAGATACATAAGAGACCCAATCATAGCCCTGTATAAGTGTTCATCTACACACTCCCCCTCAAGATCAGGACCAAGGGAGTGGTTTCTGGCTATGGGTGTCTTAGCAATCTTACAATCAGTCATGTTGAACCTCTTGAGTATGTCTTGAACATACTTTGACTGACTTATGAAGATGCCATCTTCAACCTGCTTCACTTGAATTCCCAGAAAGAAATTGAGTTCTCCCATTGAACTCATTTCAAATCTGTCTTTCATCAGCTTCTCAAAGTCTTTGCAGAGCTTTGGATTAGTTGAACCAAAGATGATGTCATCTACATATACTTGAACCAGCAATAAGTCATTTCCCTGTCCTTTGATGAAGAGAGTTCCATCTATAGTACCTCTCCTGTATCCATGTTTACAAAGATACTCAGATAGTGTCTCATACCACTTCCTGGGTGCCTGATGCAGCCCATAAAGAGCTTTGTCAAGCTTGCAGACATAATCAGGATGATCAGGGTCTACAAAACCAGGTGGCTGTTTGACATAAACCTCTTCATCAATCACTCCATATAAGAAAGCACACTTTACATCAAGTTGATAGACCTTGAAGTTCTTGGATGCAGCAAATGCCAGGAATATCCTAACAGCTTCTAGTCTTGCTACAGGAGCAAAGACATCAGTGTAGTCAATCCCTTCTTCTTGTGTGTATCCTTGAACAACTAGTCTTGCCTTGTTCTTGATGATGATTCCTCTATCATCCTTCTTATTCCTAAAAACCCATTTGGTTCCAATGGTAGTCTTCCCATGAGGAAGAGGACAAAGGTTCCAAACTTTCTGCCTTTTGAATTGAAGCAGCTCTTGTTGCATAGCTTCAACCCAACTTCCATCCTTTAGAGCTTCATCAACTTTCTTTGGCTCTATCTGAGATAAGAAACAAGAGTGAAGACAAACATTTGCTTCATGGGTTTGTCCTCTTGTTCTTACCCCTGTGACAACATCTCCAATGATGTTTGTGGTGGGGTGAGACTTGTGGATCCTTAGCTGAGGGATCACAGCAAGTTGCTGAGAAAGATCCAAATTTGAGAAATTTAGATCTGGCCTGGAAGATTCACCCTCCACATTATCACACTTATCAAGATTAACTTGATCCAATGAGTGTGTGACATCATTGATGTTGTCATCTATGGTATGGTTATTAGCATCAAGAAATTCCTGATCACTATCACCATCACCATTGTTGTCTTCTACAATTGAGGTGTCTTTATCTGGTTGAGAAGCCTCTGAGCTGGAATTTGAAGGCATACCAGATGTATCAGCTGAATTTGTCATTGTTGTGCTGATAGAAACCTCATTTGCTGAAGTAGTTCCAACTGGAGCTGAAGATGTATGAGTTGAAGATCTTCCTAGCTCAAATCTTGGATCAGGATCACCTGTATTTAAATTTTCTGCAGATCCTGAAACATGCTCACAAGATTTGTTAAAACAGTTGGTAACTAAATCAAGATCAAACAGCCAATCCGGACCAGAACCAGCCACACAGGGTGTGTGTTCATTGAAAGTCACATTGGCTGACTCCTCAACAATTCTAGTTCTGAGATTGTATACTCTATAAGCCTTAGCTTGGGAAGAGTATCCAATGAAGTGTCCATCATCTGATTTCTCAGCAAACTTGGCAATTTGATCTTTGGTATTCAAGATGGTGCAGGGACATCCAAATGACCTGAGAAAACCAATGAAAGGTTTCCTCTTGTGCCAAAGTTCATAAGGAGTCTTACCATGTGTCTTAACTACTAAAACTCTGTTTTGCACATAGCAAGCAGTATTAACTGCCTCTGCCCAGAAGGTGATAGGCAGTTTAGAGTCAGACAACATAGTTCTTGCAGCTTCAATAAGTGTCCTGTTTCTCCTCTCAGCAACTCCGTTTTGCTGAGGAGTCCTGGGAGCACTATATTGTCTTGTAATACCTTTTTCATCACAAAATGTATCAAGGATTTGGTTCTTGAATTCAGTTCCTTGATCACATCTTATGGTTTTGACCTTGTGATCACATTGATTCTCAACTTTTAAGATGAAATTCTTCAGAATCTCAGGGGTTTCATCCTTAGTTCTAAGGAAGAAGACCCAAGTGAATCTTGTAAAATCATCTGTGATCACCAAACAGTAAGAGGTCCTTCCTAGACTCATTACAGGTGGGGCCAAAGAGATCCATATGTAACAGTGTAGGGGAGTAGTGATGGAGTTCTTTTCCTTAGGCTTGTGAGATACCTTGTGTTGCTTCCCTTTCAGGCATGCAACACAATGATCATCACTTGTAAACTCTTTCTTTGGCATTCCAGTTACCAGATCATGTTTAATTAATTTATTCATGTTCTTAAAGTTTACATGGCACATTCTTTTATGCCATAGGAAAGACTCATCACTATTTGCTTTAGATAGAAAGCATGAAACTCTCCAGAGGGAGATGTTTCTTGCAAATCCATCTTGTACATGTTCCCTTTCCTGGGGGCTCTGAGCAGGATATGCTCATGAGGAATGACCACTCCAGGCTTGAGAACAATGCACTCATGCTCAGTAAAGAGCATGTTATGACTCTGATCACAAATTGGATACACTCAGAAGATTGTACCCAAGCTCCTTACAAAGTTTACCTTCTCAATGCTGAGCTTACCATTTGTGACCTTGCCCCTTCCAGAAATGTAACCACCTTCATCTCCTCCAAAAGCAACTGGTCCTCCATCAATTCTCTCAAAATTATGGAGTAGAGACCTATTGCCTGTCATGTGCCTGGAACAGCCACTGTCAATTATCCAGACATTCCTGTTTGTCTTGAGCTGTTCCTGCACAAAGAAAATGATTAGTTACATTTGGAAACCCAAGCCTTACTTGTCTTGGGCTCACTAATGTAATAGAAGGTAATGCAACAGTAATAGCTCCTATGGTTGTACTTGGGGATCTTCAGCTGTTGTTGATGGAGAAACTTCAGTCATTTGGTCTTTCTTAGACTTCCACACCACCTAGGAGTCTTGGACTTGACCTTCAAAACCTTAGAAGCTTTTGGGACTTCACAGTTTTGATGACTGAACCTTCGGAAGAGTCTACAGTCACTACAGCAGACTTCAGTGCTTCGGAAGAACTCCTTTCTTCCGAGACCAATTTTACTTCCGAAGGTAATTTTCCATTTACCTTCTTCTTTGATTTGGAGCTTCCGAAGGAAACAGACTTTCCTTCCGAAGCTTGAGACTTCTTGAAATTCTTTGAAGTCTTTGTATTGGTCATGTGGACAGTACTTTTAGGATTGTGTGGGCAATCCTTAGCAATGTGAGAAGTACTTTCACACATAACACATAACATTTTCTTCTTCAAGAGAGTCTCCTTTTGAGAACAAGACTGACTTTGGTCACATCCCTTCTCCACCTTCATCTTGGTAGATGCTGAGACAGTTCTTTTAGGCTGTGAACTGTTCTTGGAGTTTGATGGTCCAGGCTGTGCAGCAGTGATACACAGCAGCTCAGTCTTCTCTTTGCACTGAGATGATTTGAACAAGAACCAGGACTCTTAGCTGAGGAGTCTTGGTTGATGTCTTCAGTCCTCACTACTTTGAAACCTGCAGAGATAAAAATTGCTTCTGCTTAGCATCAAAAGTAGCCTTGATCTCTTGAGCCTTCTTTGCTTTCCTCTTGCTCTTCCTGATCAAGTTCTTTCTCTTGGACTTGGTCATCACAGTTGATTTCTTCTCCTCAGAAGGATAGTGGCCCTTGGAAGAATCCTCTTCTTCACTCTTCTCAGAGGAATTCTTCACTATCACTTCTTCATCATCCTCACTTATAGGATCTATGAGAGGAAGCTCATCTTCACAAGTTCCACACCTAGGAGATCTTACAGACAAGATTGTATGTGGAGGAGCTATCTCATTTAATCCCAGTCCCTGTCTATTTTGATAGCACACTTTGTTGTGAAGGGATGAGGATATCATGTTCTTGAAGGTCTCTTCTTCAAGAACACTCTTTTCTTCCTTGGCTTTGCTGATCACAAGCTCAGCCTGGCACTCAGTCAACTTAGTTATGAGATCCTGGATCTGAGTTCTAAAATCTGTATGTTCATGTTTTAGTACTGAAATGGTTTTCTCCAAGTCCTCTATCTTTAACTTGTAATCATTTTCAGACTTTCTAAAATCAGATTTTAATATGTTTAGTGACTCAAGATCAGATCTCATCTCTAAGTTGTAGGACCTGTATCTATTTATTTAGCAATGCATTCAGGAGTACAGAGATGTTCCAATACCTTGGCTTCATCATGGTCAGCCATCAGTGCTTGGTTTGGAGAAGCATCTTCCACCTGAAAGCTCCAGTCAAAGCCTCCCTCTTCAACAGCAACAGCAGCATGTTGCTTTGGCTTCTCAGTCTGAGGGGCTTTGTCAGTGTAGTTTGGTCTGGGTTGTGGTTGGCCCCCATTTGCTTTAGGTGCCTTACACTCCCTAGCAAAGTGGCCCATAAGGTTACAGTTGTAACACTTAACTTTGCTTTTATCCAGCCCAAACTTTCCACTGGTAGCATTGCTTGGAAATCTTCTTCCTGTTCTCTTGTAGAACTTCTTGGCTCTGTGAGTGAGGAGAGCCATCTGCTGAACTATCTCCATGTATTCCAGGTCATCTGGATGGATACAGTCCAGGTCTTCAAGAGTGAAGAGATAATTCCCACAGCTTTCATCAGTAGACATAAAGGCTTGAGAAGAACTTGTCTCTTGGAATGGGCTTCCTTGAGTAAAGTTCTCCCTTGGTGTCTCCGGGAAGGTGATGAAAGGACCCTTTTGTGAGTTGTCAGGGTAGCATATGAGATGATGTTGGGGTTCTATGCTGTCCCTTTCAACCACATGAAGGGCTGAACCCATTTGATTGTTGGAGTTGCCAGATGAACCTTGCATGTTCATCTCCATCTGGTATCCACTGAGAATCCCATACAACTCTGTCAGAGTAAGAGTTTTAAGGTTCTCAGTCCTCTTGATCACCACACAGTAGTGTGTCCATTGCCTAGGAAGTGAGGATATGAACTTCCTTACAATGTCCCTGTTCTCAAGAGGAACTCCTCCATCCACTAGGGTATCCACAATCTCAACATACCTGAAGTATTGTTGAGTCATGGTTTCACCTGATTTGAAGGTGAAATTTTCAAATTGCTGCTTAAGAAGATCCTTCTTGTTCTCCTTGGCTTCAGAGGAGCCTTCATACATCAGCTTCAGTGCATCCCACAGCTGTTTAGCTGTTTTGCACTTCTTAAAACCTCTGTATACAGAGTTTGGGAGAGCAGTCTGAAGAGCAGTCATGGCCTTCCTATCAATCTCTACTCTTTTTCTATCTTCATCTGAGTAGTTGGCCACATCCTTTGGAATCATACCAGCACCAGTAGCAGAGGGGGTGCTGGGTATGAAAGGTCCATTCTCAACAGATTCCCACATTCTTGAATCAAGAGACCTGATGAAGCCTTCCATCCTCATGCACCAGGTGTCAAAATCATCAAGAGTGATCAGTGGGGATTTGTTCATGGTTCCAATCTCCATATCAGTCTTTGAGATGGAAGCCATTTGAAAAGTTTAGTTTTTGTGTGTGTGAGGGATCTTAAGATGGTTAGATCTTATATCAAGAGCCTGGAAAGCTCTGATACTAATTGCAGGACCGTTTAACGTTTTAACACAATTACAACACAACAACACAATGAGGAGAGCAACTAAACTTTAATCAAACAGTGAACTGGTTTAACCAAGGTGATACTAAGAACACAAGTAAAGTAAAGAGACAGAACAAGAGAGTTTGGGTTTCAAGGAGGCAGTATATTGCTTTCTCAAGTTCTTTTACAAGTGTTACAAAGCATTAAGAAAGATACAAGAACTTGGAATACTTATACTACAACCTACAGCCGGCTATACTTTGAAAGCCAACTGGATACAATTGACTAGACACTAACAAAATCAATTGTAGGATCAAAAGGCATATCTGCCTTTTGACCTTGTGACTATGACATGCCATAGCTCACATCCTTATACATTACAAAAAGGATAAAGTACATAAAGTAGAAAGTTACAGACTCAAGACCTCAATGTACAGTTACCAAAAGCATGGACCTTTTCACCAACTCATGTAAGTTGGTGACTTTACAGAGATGCAACGGAAAAGGTGCGTTATGGAACAGTACATCAGATAAAGCATGTGTACTAAAAGTCTTCGGAAGAAATCTGTCTTCATAGGTTGAAGCTTCGGAAGACTTTGTCTCTGAGGCTTCGGAAGACTTCATGTTTGGCTTCGGAAGATATTGGTCTTGGCTTCGAAGATTTTACACTAAGAGTATTTTCTAATGCATTGTGTAAAACTTCCGAAGCATTCTTCACTTCAGTTTTAGTGCATGTTGCAGAGACACTTTGAATGTTTTGGGTTGCATCAGACTTAAGGAATCCTTACAGGGACCTACTTGGGGAGCAATGGATGGCATTCATGTTTATAAAATCTTTTTTTGTAATTTCAGACAATGCACTATGTTTTTATTATATTTAAAGACAAATGATTGAGTACAATATGATTTCCAAGTTTTAAATGAATGTCTATTTAATCCCGCTGCAATGTTTTGGTTATTAAAAATGATTTAATGTTATGATTAACCAACTGTGAGGTTTCCCGGGAACAGGGCCTTACAAGTTGGTATCAGAGCCAAAGTTAAAGAGAATTGGGTAAGTAGCTTTCAATACCTAAACTTAAATTGAAAATGGGACCGAATGAAGGATGCCAATCCATGTAGCTACGTGCCATCAGGTAAAAGTTTCAAGTAAAACTTTGATTATGTGCGTGTGCTATGTGTTTTATGTGCTTCTAGATTTGAATACTGACATGTGTTAGGATAGTGATTGCTTGGGATAGGAGTGTAAGGTAAGTAGTTAATCACACTAGGCCACTGTAATTAAGGACTTATTGTACTTATAATGATCTAAGCAGTTATCTTGAATAACCATTTTGGTGTTTGAATCTTATAGGAATTAGTTATGGATGGTAGAAAATCAGGGAAGGCAACCCGAGGAGGTGCTCGTGGCGGGTGTACTACTGAGCCACGTGTCACCCGGAGCAAAGGTAAGGCTCTCGAGACAGTTCATGAGGAGTCGGACCTCGATAATCACCCAGAGGGGGAGGGATCAACCACCCTCAAATCTACTGTGAAGGAGGCTACGCTAATGAGGTCTACAATGTTATGCAGAATGTGTTACCCTCGGTGGTGACTGAGGTGATTAAAGCAGTCAGGGATGGAGAGAAAGCTGTGGAATCCGAAGAAGAGCCATCCAACCCTAAGGTGGTAGTTCATGATGATGATAGTGGTGAGGAGTCTGAAAAAGAGACTACTTAGGGGTGCAACTGTGGGGCATTTCAAAGGTGCAAGCCCCCAACTTTTGACGGTAACGACAATGCTACTACCGCTCACCTTTCGGTCAGAGAGATGGAAGTGGTGCTGGAAATCAGTGAGTGTCGGGAAGATCAGAAAATTAAGTTTGCCACTCATTCTTTCGTCGACTCAGCGTTGTGCTGGTGGGAAATTATTGTCCAGGCTGAAGGAAAGCGATCGATAGCCAAAATGAAGTGGTTTGAGTTGAAGGAGTTGGTGCTGGAGGAGTATTGTCCCCCTCAAGAATTATACAAGATTGAGAAGGAGTTCTTGTATTTGGTGGCTGGGAACATGACTCATCAAGAGTATACCTCCAAGTTCAATGAACTTGCAAGACTTGTGCCAGACATGGTGACTCCTGCATCCAAGAAGATCAAGAGATACATGCAGGGTTTTGCCCGTGGATATCAGGAGGCACATGATTGCGGCTAGACCAGGCACGTTTAGGTCTGTGGTGGATTTAGCTGGGAGGTTATATGATGAGAAAGATCCGATGCCTGTACTGAAGAAGGTGAAGAAAAGGAGTGGGAACAAGAATGGAAATGGGAAGAGGTTCGGAGGTGACAACTTAATGAGTGGAGACAAGAGGATGAGAGTTAAGGACCAGTCATGGAGACGAGGAAATACATGTGAAAGAGGTACTTGTAGAAAATGTGGAAAAGGTAACAGAGGTGGGTGAGGATTGCCTGATTGAGTTAGAAGATAGTAAGTTCCCTGCTAGGTTGCATGTTATGGCCTTAGGAGGTTTTGATGTGGTGTTAGGCATGGATTGGTTAGCTAGCTATGAAGCCAATATAGTATGTAGCAAGAAGATAATTCGTCTAACAACGCTCGATGGTAGTTCTGTTACGGTTCGTGGGGATAAGGTGTGCTGTGTACCGAAGGTCGTCTCGATGATCACAGCAGAAAAGTACTTAAGACGTGGGTGTAGAGCTTACTTGGCCTATGTAAAGGATGTGGATGCGCTAGAGCCACAATTATCAGACATGCCAGTAGTGCGTGAGTTTCCTGACGTCTTTCCTGAAGACCTGACCGGTGTGTCACCTGACCGCGAAATCGAATTCTAGATTGATTTGCTACCGGGAGCATAGTCCGTCGCTAAAGCACCGTATCGATTAGCTCCTTCAGAGATGGTAGAACTGAGGGATCAGTTGCAAGATTTATTGGATAAAGGCTTCATCTGACCGAGTATCTCTCTATAGGGTGATCCGGTTTTATTCGTCAAGAAGAAAGACGGTATCATGCGGATGTGCATTGACTATCGCGAGCTCAACAATCTGACCGTAAAGAATCGGTATCCGTTACCAAGGATCACGACCTATTCGATCAACTTCAGGGTGCCAGTTGGTTTTCAAGGATAGACCTATGGTCTGGTTACCACCAATTGAAGGTGAAAGAACAAGACATTCCTAAGACAGCGTTTCGTACGCGTTATGGACACTACGAATTTCTCGTCATGTCCTTTGGTTTAACCAATGCGCCAGCTGCTTTTATGGACCTTATGAATAGGGTATGTCGGCCGATGTTGGATAAATCGGTGATAGTGTTCATCGATGACATCCTGATTTATTCAAAAAGTGAAGAGGAACATGCCGATCATATTCGAGAAGTATTGGAGACGCTCAGAAGTGAGAAGTTATATGCTAAGTTCTCTAAATGCGCATTTTGGCTTCGAGAAGTTCAATTTCTGGGCCATGTGGTTAATCCCGAGGGGATCAGGGTGGACCCTGCGAAGGTTGAAGCGGTGATGCAATGGGAACCTCAAAAGACGTCATCCGAGATTCGCAGTTTCTTAGGCCTGGCAGGTTACTATAGGAGGTTTATCCAGGATTTCTCCAAGGTAGCTTCTCCTTTGACTAAGCTGACCCGAAAAGCCGTGAAGTATGAATGTGATACTGATCAGCAGAACGCCTTCCTAGAATTGAAGATGAGGTTAACTCAAGCCCCTTTCTTGACGTTACCTGAAGGGAACGAGGATCTGGTAGTTTACTCAGATGCCTCTATGCAGGATTGGGTTGCGTGTTGATGCTTCGAGAGAAGGTGATAGCCTATGCTTCAAGACAATTAAAGGTCCATGTGGCTACGGTGGTATTTGCGTTAAAGAATTGGAGGCACTACCTGTATGGGGTGAAGTGCACCATCTTCACTGATCATAAAAGTTTGAAGTATTTCTTCGAGCAAAAGGAACTCAACATGAGGCAAAGGAGGTGGTTGGAACTGATCAAGGACTATGACTGCGAAATTCATTATCATTCGGGCAAAGCCAATGTGGTTGCTGACGCCCTTAGCCTGAAGGGACGACCCAAACCAATTCGGGTTAGGGCTTACCAGATAATCATGACGCCTGATGTTATGAAACGAGTGAGGGAGTTTCAAGATGAGGCGTTGAGAGATGACAGAGTCAACTCGGAAAGGATGAAAGGACAGGTTTCAGATTTGGGGGAAACACCCTAGGTGTTAGAACGCGATTTGGGCGAATGTGGATCCCTTTCTATGGGGATCTGAGGGGGAAGATCATGGATGAGGCTCACAAAACTCGATATTCCATTCATCCCGGTGCCACAAAAATGTATCAGGATCTGAAGAAAGATTACTGGTGGCCGGGAATGAAGCGAGACATGGCTAAGTATGTGAGCAAGTGCCTGAATTGTCTGTAAGTGAAGGCAGAGCACCAAAGCCATATGGGAAGATCCAGCCTTTGGATATTTCTGAATAGAAATGGGAACACATCACAATGGACTTCATCACGAATCTACCTCGCACGACGAGAGGAAGCAACGCGATCTGGGTGATTGTTGACCGTTTAACAAAGAGTGCCCATTTCCTACCAATTCGTGAGACGTTTTCCTCTAAGAGGTTGGCAGAGCTATTTATCAAGGAGATCGTGGCTCGTCACGGATGCTAGTGTCTATCGTTTCGGATAGCGACACACGGTTTACGTCCAAGTTCTGGAAGAGGTTTCACGACTCAATGGGCATTAGACTGCATATTAGTACGGCTTACCACCCCAGACGGATGGTCAGTCGGAAAGAACGATTCAGACGTTAGAAGACATTCTACGAGCGTGTGTAATCGACTTTGGAGGAAGTTGGGATGAGAACTTACCGTTGGTGGAATTCTCATAAATAATAGTTACCATACCAGCATTGGTATGCCACCTTACGAGATGTTGTAAGGTAGGAAGTGCAGGACGCCCGTGTGTTGGGTGACATCGGGCAAAAGGAATTGGGAAGTCTAGAAGTGATTGAGGTCACGACCGAGAAGTTAGATAAGATTAAGGCATTCATGAAAGCCGCAAAGGATCGCCAGAAGTCTTATGCTGCTAAGAGGCGTAGACCAATAGAGTTTGATGTTGGTGACAAGGTTATGCTCAAGGTATCTCCCTGGAAAGGGATCATCATCGAAAACAGGGAAAGTTAACCCCAAGGTTCATAGGGTCGTTTCGTATTGTCGCAAGGGTAGGAAAAGTGGCATACAAATTAGAATTACCCGATGAGTTGAGTGGAATTCACCATACGTTCCATGTATCTCATGTCAGGAAATGCCTAGCAGGTTGTACCGCTACAAGACATTGAATTGGATGAACGGCTAAATTATATACAGCAGCCTGTGGCCATCCTTGACTAGAAAGAGAAACGCTTAAGGAATAAAGTGGTTCCACTGGTACGGGTACAGTGGAGACACAGAAAGGGATTGGAATCTACGTGGGAGACCGAGGAGGAAATGAGCCAATATTATCCTCAATTGTTTGACGACTGACAGGTTTCGGGGACGAAACCTAAATAAGTGGTGGAGACTTGTAAAACCTCGAAATGTCAAAAACGAGTCGTCAATGCTAATGGGCTTAATTAGTGGGTATTTAATAAAGGAAGAAAATGGGTTATGGGCTAAATTAGGCTTATGGGCAAAAGCCTAAGTGATTAAGGGCCCATAATCAGCCCTTTAACCCACCTAATCAGCAACCATCTTCCTCATTTGAACTCTAGCCACCCAAATTCGTAGAGAGAGAAAATAGAGAGAAAAAGTGAAGAAAACTCAAGATTTGGAGCTTCAAAGGTTAATGGATTGAAGATCTGAACGATTAAGCACAAACCATAAGAAATGAGCAACAAATCCAGGTAAGAATCGGTCTCTAAACCCTTCTATAGATCAAACCCGGATTCTAAGGTTTTGGGTTTTGAAAAGTTGCAAAGAATCGCATAAAGGTCACATTTTTACGTATGAAAACATGTAAAAAGCTTAGATATAGCCTCATGGTTGATAAACTAAGAGATTGGACGTAAAAAGTTGCAATTTTGGGTTAAAAACGGGCTGGTTCATAAGTTTTATGCAATCTGCGAAACTGTCTGTGCATCCAGCGAAACTATACTTTCGTAGGTAATTTCGCAGCAATGGACGAAAGTTGGGCGAAATTGCCATGCGAACTGGCATCGAATTTGTCAGCGAAACTGTCAGCGAAACTGCCAGCGAAACTACTTTTCTGGCACCGAAATTAGCAGCAAAATTAGGCAGAAATTAACCCCTTAAAGTGTTAACTTGTCTGCAGGCTGTGTAGTGTGATCCTAGCCTAGAAAACATAGTTTAGAAGTTACTCACGGTATCCAGGTGAGTTCTAGATCCCCTTATTTATAAGTTCTTCCATGTTTTGGGATTATTATGCATAGTAAATATACGTTTTTAAATGACCAAGATTTTAAGAGGTTTTAACAGGAAAATCGATTTTTCTATAAGGAAATGTGTTCTATAAATGTTTAAAAATAAAAAATTTTCGCGCCAGCCATTGGACCCCACTAGGGGTTGCTGCCCCTAGTACCCCGTTATCAGGGGCTGCCGCCCCCGAACCCCCGCTGTCCCGCGGAGGGTCGGTTATGTTTTATAATGACTAGTACTTGGTATGTTGTTTACTTAATAAGTTAAGTATTATATATTGAAGTGGAAAATGAAATTAATGAAAAGTGAAACTTAATGAATGTTACCCCTGGGTCCGTTTGATGATGAAAAGTCTTGCAAGCACTATGATAGACTTCACTTATGTGTGTCTGATGTATGATGATTGATCTGTATTCATGAGCGGGCTATGCGCCTTGCAGTGTGGATCAACTGTCGGGGGTTAGCTACCATGATGATGTGTACCGACAGGGATCCACATTCATTGTCGATCAACATGGAGCTCTTGCTTTGTGCAATCTCGTTTACGATGAAGAGAAAGATAATGAAAAAATGAAAGATAATGAACATGCTTATTATGATACAAGAAATGTTATGTATTATGATGTATGCATGGTCATTATATGAAGCATAAAGTTTATATTTTCTTATTTATCTAAAACTAGAACTCACTCAGCAAAGCTGACTTTTATGCATAATAGTAGGCAGGCAAATGCTGATGCTGAGGATGGCACTAGGGGCCACTTAGAGAGCAATGGATGGCATTCCTGTTTATGAAATCTTTTTTTTTTGTAATTTCAGACAATGCACTATGTTTGTATTCTATTTAAAGACAAATGTATGAGTACAATATGATTTCCAAAATTTAAATTAATGTCTGTTTAATTCCGCTGCAATGTTTTTGTTATTAAAAATGATTTTATGCTATGATTAACCAACTGTGAGGTTTCCCAGGAACGGGGCCTTACACGCCTGCATAGTACTCATGCGCCTAAAGGCTTGGTTCAAATTCTGAAATTTTGGGAATAAAGAAAGTTTTAGGCTTTGACTTGTGATATTCCCGGGGGTAATCTATGATGATTATATGTTGATGTGGGATGGGGATGTGATGGTTATGGTGATGTTATGCATGATTATGATTATGTGTGTTTTGTTATGATTTCTTTATGTTCCTTATTATGCTACTTTTCATGACTTTACGTGGTATGATTATGAAATAAATGTAAAGTATTATGTAACGTAAAGCGGAAGTTAATGATAATGAAAAGAGTAACTTAAAGAATGAATGAATGCATGCATGCATGAATGAATAGATGAAAAGTCTTGCAAGCAAATGAAAGGAGGTGCACAACTCTAAAATGTTGTTAGCTCAACTGTGTGTGGTTTAGCTAACCCTTAAGGATACTCACAGGGGTCTAGTCTTTGTGACTAACAAAATGTATGGGACCCTTGTCTCTTACCCCGGTAATATAGTCAGGCTACCGGGCACAATGATAGACTTCAGCCCAGTACCTGCTTTATGCATGATGTTGGGGTGTAGCACATTGCATTGGTCCAAAGGAAAGTGAAAGATAAAGACGAATGATGATGAAAGATAATAATAAGATTACCTACTTGTACGTATGATGTATGATCGCGAACGAAAGTAATGAACAGTTTTAAACGAAAGTAAAGTATTTTATTTATAAAACTAGAACTCACTCAGCAACGGTGACTTTTATGGATTTTCCAGTTGGCAGGTTATTGTTGCTGAGGATGGCACGGGGCAGCTACTTGGCTTATTTTGGATGGCATACGTTTTGTATAACTATGACGTTTTTGTGATGTTATGCAAACGATGATATTTTGTAACCAGTAACTATGTTGTATTGTGTTGCAAAAGCAGTCATTAATATATGAAATGGTTTTAAGTTATTCCGATGTGAGGTTTTAATAAGTTTAAATGTATATTTTATGTTTTATGTGCGATGAATGTCCAACTGTAGGTATCCCGAGAATAGGGCCTTACAAGTTGGTATCAGAGCCAAAGTTTAAGAGAAATGGGTAAATATTTTCTAAAACCTAAAATTAAACTGAGAATGGGACAAAATGGAAGGATGCCAGTCCAAGTAGCTACGTGCCATCATGTATTTTCTTTAAAGTTAACTGGTAAATTATGTGCGCATGTTATATGATCTGTTTGCTTTTAGTAGATTTAGATACTAATGTAGTCAGGATAGGAAATGATTGGGGTATGAAGAGTAAAGTAAGTGGCTAATCACAACTGGCCACTGTAATTAGGGACTTACTATACTTGACATAAACTGAGCTATTACCTTGAATGACTGTGTTGGTGTTTGAATCTTATAGTGTGTTTAGCGATGGCTGGAGGTAGATCGTCAAAGGCTTCTTGAGGTAGAGGTCGCGGTGGGCGTGGTGCTGGACCACGGGTGATGAGAGGAAGAGCTAAGGCTGCTGAGACGGCTAATGAAGAGCCCGAGACCCTTCACCCGGAGGGTGGGGATGAGAGTGCGAATTTAAGGGCCTCAGTGAAGGAGGCTGTTGTCGAGGAGGTTCACCAGGTCGTGCAGACGATCTTACCGTATGTTGTGACCGAAGTGATTAAGGTGGTAAGGGAAGGTGAGAGAAAGGAAAGGCACAAGCCTACAGGGGAGGGGGAGCAACCCGAGGCTGAAACGGTTGTCTCTGATGTTGAGGAGGAGGAAGAAGTTGTGCTCGAAACAGCTCAAGGCTATGAGGCATTTCAAAGATACAAGCCCCCGACTTTTGATAGCAATGGCACTATTGCTGTTGCCCATCGGTGGGTGCGAGAGATGGAGGTTGTGCTCGATATCAGTGAGTGCAGCGAGGATCAGAAGGTGAGGTTTGCCACTCACTCATTCGTGGACTCGGCTTTGTGCTGGTGGGACAATATCGTCCAAGCCGAGGGTAGTAGGGCAATAGGAAGGATGAGGTGGGCAGAGCTGAAGAAGGTGGTGATTGAGGAGTTCTGTCCTCATAGAGAGTTGGACAAGATTAAGAGGGAGTTCCTGCAGTTGGAAGCGGGAACCATGACCTACCAGCAGTACACCACCAAGTTCAACGAGATGGCACGACTGGTGCCGGATCAGGTGACCCCTGATCACGAAAGATCAAGAGATATATTCAGGGTTCGCCGGCGTACATCCGCAGGCACATGATCGCCGCCCGGCCAGGTACGTTCAGGTCGGTGGTTGATTTGGCAGGAAGACTATATGATGAAAGGGAGGTGGTGGTGGCTGAGGTGAGCAAGAAAGGTGGTGGTGACCGGAACTGGAATGGGAAGCGGCTTGGACGGGGTGATGCCCGGAAAACAACAAGAGTGCACGAGTGGATGACCGGCGTGTGGTCACACCCGGTGCGGGGTTGAAGAAGTGTGGTAAGTGCGGGAAGGAACATGCTGGGAGTGTAGATGGGGATCAAATGTCTGCTTCAAGTGTGGGTGGACAGGTCCTGTGGCCAGGAATTATGGAGTGGCGAGGTGTTTTAACTATGGCGAAGAGGGCCACATGAGCCGGGAATGCAAGAAGTCTAGGGCTGAGAGTTCCAGAGCAAAGAAGGCAGCCGGGACCGAAGGGCATAAAGCAAGCGCTAGAGCTTTCATGATGACCCGGGAGGAGGCTAGGACGGACCCCGATGTTGTGACAGGTACGTTTCTAGTAAACCAAACTCTTGCTTTTGTGTTGTTTGATTCAGGTGCTAGTAGAAGTTTTATTTCTGCTGCTTTCTGTGCTAAGTTGCATGTTAGTAGTATAAAATATTGATGAGACCTTTGATGTAGAAACTGCCATTGGTAAGTCTACCAGGATTTCTGATCTGATAGAAGGTTGTGACGTAGAACTAGAAGGTCATAAGTTTCCTGCTAGACTATTCGTGATGACCTTACGTGGGTTTGATGTAGTCCTAGGAATGGATTGGTTAACGACCTATGAGGCGAATATTGTGTGCCGCAAGAAGATGATTCGATTGACAGCACATGACGAGAGTTCAGTGACGATCCACAGCAACCGAGTCACCACTATTCCGAAGGTGATTTCGATGGCAGTGGCGGGAAAGTACATGAGACGTGGATGTAGTGCCTACTTAGCCTACGTGAAGGATGTAGATATGTCAACACCATAATTGTCCAATGTAACGGTTGTGTGTGACTTCCCCGACGTGTTTCCAGAAGACTTACCGGGTGTGCCATCGGACCGCGAAATCGAATTTTAGATTGACTTGATAACCGGTGCCCAGCCTGTTGCTAAGGCGCCATATCGGTTAGCCCCCTCCGAAATGAAAGAAATGATGGAGCAACTACAAGAGTTGTTGGATAAGGGGTTTATTAGACTGATTATCTCTCCTTGGGGTGCTCCGGTCTTATTCATGAAGAAGAAAGATGGTAGTATGAGGATGTGCATTGACTATAGTGAATTGAACAAGTTGACGGTGAAGAATCGGTATTGATTACCGAGGATTGATGACTTGTTTGATAAACTCCAAGGTGCCAGTTGGTTCTCGAGGATAGATCTTCGATCTAGCTACCATCAGTTGAAGGTGAAGGAGCAAGACATCCCTAAAACAGCTTTTCGTACGCGTTATGGACACTACGAATTCCTCGTTACGTCTTTTGGTGTAACAGACGTGCCAGCTGCTTTTATGGACTTGATGAATCGAGTGTGTCGACCGATGTTGGATAAATCAATGATTGTTTTTATTGATGATATCCTGATTTACTCGAAGAGCGAAGAGGAGCATACGGTCACATTCGGGAAGTGTTGGAGACGTTAAGAAAGGAGAAGCTGTATGCTAAGTTCTCCAAGTGTGCGTTCTGGTTGCGTGAAGTTCAGTTCTTGGGTCACGTGGTGAATCCCGAGGGGATTATGGTAGACCCGGCAAAGGTGGAGGCGGTGATGCAATGGAAGTCTCCAAAGACGCCATCCGAGATCCGTAGTTTCTTAGGATTGGCGGGATACTATAGGAGATTCATCCAAGACTTCTCCAAGATAGCTTCTCCGTTGTCTAAGTTGACCCGTAAAGATGTGAAATTTGTATGGGGTCAAGAGCAAGAGAAGGCTTTTGAGGAGTTAAAGGCACGGTTGACTCAAGCTCCTGTCTTGTCATTACCCGAAGGAAGGGAGGACTTGGTAGTCTGTTCAGATGCTTCCTACTCGGGGTTGGGTTGCGTGTTGATGCAGCGAGGAAAGGTTATAACTTTCGCATCCCGGCAATTGAAGGTTCATGAAGTTAATTACCCTACTCATGACTTGGAGCTAGCAACTGTGGTCTTTGCATTAAAGATTTGGAGGCACTACCTGTACCGGACAAAGTGCACCATCTTCACCGACCACAAGAGCTTGAAGTACTTCTTCGAGCAGAAAGATTTGAATATGAGGCAGAGGCGATGGTTGGAGCTCATAAAAGACTACGATTGTGAGATCCATTACCATCCGGGCAAGGCCAATGTGGTGGCTGATGACCTTTGCAGAAAGGAGAGACCCGAGCCGATTCGGGTGAAGGCTTACCAGTTGATTATGACCTCTGATATGATGACATGTCAAGGAGTTTCAAGACGAGGCGTTGAAATAAGATCGTCTTAACTCTGAAAGGATGAGATTTCTAGTCGTGGCGTTGGGTGAAAGCGCTTTCGGTGTTAGAACTCGATTCGGAGGGATGTGGATTCCTTGTTATGGGGATTTACGTGGAAATATCATGGATAAAGCTCATAAGACTCGATACTCCATTTATCCTGGGGCTACAAAGATGAATTAGGATATGAAGAAAGATTATTGGTGGCCGGGTATGAAGCCCGATGTAGCGGAGTAATTTCAGACACGTAGACCGATTGAGTTCAAGGTGGTGATAGAGTTATGTTGAAAGTCTCACCTTGGAAGGAGATTATTCGGTTTAGAAAGTAGGGCAAGTTGAGTCGAGATATATAGGGCCTTTTCGAATCATTGCTCGAGTAGGAGAGGCGGCCTATAGGTTGGAGCTGCCCAATGAATTAAAGGGAATTCATCCGACATTCCATGTATCTCATCTGAGCAAGTGCTTAGCCGACGAAGATATGGTACTACCACTAGAGGATATCGAGGTGGATGAACGGCTCAATTATGTGGAGTAACCAGTGGTGATCATCGATTGCAAGGAGAAGAGGCTAAGAAATAAAGTAGTTCCACTTGTGCGAGTACAGTGGAAGCACAGGAAGGGATCTGAGTTTACGTGGGAGACTGGAGAGGATATGGTGGTGCCACTGGAGGATATTGAAGTGGATGAACGGCTCAATAATGTGGAGCAACCAGTGGCGATCATTGACCGCAAGGAAAAGAGACTAAGAAATAAAATGGTTCCACTTGTGCGAGTCCAGTGGAAGCATAGGAAGGGATCAGAGTCCATTTGGGAAACTGAGGAGGAGATGAGACAGCTTTATCCTCAATTATTCAATGACTAACAGGTTTCGAGGACGAAACCTAAATAACGGGGGTGGACTTGTAACGCCCGGAATAAAGTCGAAACGAGTCAATTAATAATAATGGGCTTTGTTGGGGTTATTTCATAAAAATAAGAGGGAAGTGGGGACTGGGTTAACCTTACAGGTTACGTGTTGGGCGAGTTTAAGGTCCCGGGAACGCCCGGTATATATAAACAGATCAGCTAGAGCCACTCTCATTTGCAAGTAAAGCACTCAACTTTTAGAGAGAGTGTGTAAAGGGAGAAAGTAGATAGGAGGTGAAGATTCAAGGCTCGGTTGATCATGAGATTGAACATCGGTGTTTGTGGACATCTAAACAATAAGAAAAGACTAAGAATCCAGGTAAGAAACATCATTTAATTGTCTCTTTAAAGTATACCCGGATTCTAGGGTTTGGGGGTTTTTGAAAGTGGCAAAGAATCGTCTAAACTCATGTTTTTGTGTAAGAAAACATGTAAAAAGCTTAGATATAGCTTCATGGATGTTAAACCAAGGATTTGGGTGTAAAAGATTGATGTTTTGGGTTAAAAATGGGTTGGTTCGTAATTTCAGCTCGTTCTGTGAAATTGCATGCTCATCCAGCGAAATTATGCAGTCGTCCAGCGAAACTATGGAGTTTTCCCGCGAAACTATAGTTTCGCAGGTAGTTTCGCAGACATGGGTTTCCAACAAAAGTTGGGCGAAATTGGCAGCTGAACTGCCAGCGAAACTACTAGCGAAGGTGGCAGCGAAACTGCTGGCGAAACTAGCAGTGAATCTGCTGATCTTGCAGCGAAATTAGGCAGAAATTAACCCTTTTGAGTGTTAACCTATTTGCATGCTGAGTAGTGTGACCCTTGCTTAGAAAAATTGATTGAGAAGCTACTCACTAAGTCCAGGTGAGTTCTGGATCTCCTATTTTAATGGTTTTTAACTTGTTTGGTGCTGGAAATGCATACCAAATACGTTTTTAAATGACCAAGATTTTAAGGGGTTTTAACAGGGAGACCGATTTTTTTATAACAAAATGTGCTATGTAAATGTTTAAAAATAAAATTTCTTCACGCTGACCTGGCATCCCGGCCCCAGCCAAGGGCGTTGCCCCTTGAACCCCACTAGGGGCTGCTGCCCCTAGGACCCCGCTGTCAGGGTTGCCGCCCCCGAACCCATGCTTATGTAGCTTTACGTGGTGTGATTATAATAATGAACGTAAAGTATTATGTAATGAAAAACGGAAGTTAATGATAATGAAAAATGGAACGTAAAGAACGAATGAGTGCATGCATTAATGAAGGAATGAATGGAAAGTCTTGCAAGAAAATGAAAGGAGGTTCACACCCAATGAAGGGTGTTAACTCAACTGTATGTGAGTTAGCTACCCCAGAAGGATGCACACTGGGGTCTAATCCTTGTGATTGACCATACGCATGGGATCCTTGCCGCTTACCCCGGTACTGTGGTCAGGCCACCGGGCACAATGTATGGGAGACTATTTATAGACTTCGTCCCAGTACCCGCTTTATGCATGACGATGGGGTATAACACATGGCATTGGTCCGAAAGAATGTAAAGGTTAATGATGTATGTACAGAATGAACGATACGAAAGAGAAGGAATGAGTGATGATAATGAATGATGATGAACGAATGATGAAAGATAATGATGAGATTATCTACTTATACGTATGATGTATGGTCGTGAATGAAAGTAAAGAACGGTTTTAAGCAAAAATAAAGTATTTTATTTATAAAACTAGAACTTATTCAGCAACGCTGACTTTTATATATTTTCCATTTGGCAGGTGAATGTTGCTTAGAATGGCACGGGACATCTACTTGGCATTTTGGATGGCATCCATTTGTATAACTATGACTTTTTTGTGATGTCATGCAAACGATAATATTTTGTAGCTGTTAACAATGATGTATTATTTTGCAAATGTAGTCACTAATATATGAAATGGTTTTAAGTTATTTCGCTGCGATTTTCATAGATGTAAACGTATATTTTATGTTTTATGTGCGTTGATCGTCCAACTGTGAGTGTTTGTAAGGCCCCGTTCCCGGGACGCTTACAGTTGGTCATTCATCGCACTTAAAACATATAATTACATTGCCTTAGGAAAACATTGCAGCGGAAATATTCAAAAATGACATCTCGTTTCATTATAAACACTTTTGCCAAATAATACATCATTATCCGATTACAAGATACATGTTTGCATTACATCACAAAAGCTTTATAAATGGATGCCATCCCAAAAGAGCTGAGTAGCCACCTCGTGCCATCCTCAGCAACCATTACCTGCTAACTGGAAAACATATAAAAGTCAGCGTTGCTGAGTGAGTTCTAGTTTTATAAAATAAACATACTTTACTTTCATTAAAACCATTTCTTTTCTCATGCGTTCATTCAACATATGTATACACAGATAATGGCATTATTATCTTTCATCTCATTCGTTATCTTCCGTTCTTTTCATACGTTCATTCTTCCGAGTCTGTTGTGACAACATAGTCGCTCACCTCAATAGCAATCTCAACGATTGCACGCTATCCGAGTCTGTTACAACCATAGGGTTGCTCACCTCATTGCCCATATTAATGATAGCAAGCTATCCGAGTCTCTTGCAACAACAAGGTTGCTCACCTCAAGGCAACATCACGATAGCACATTACTCGAGTCTTTTGCAACAACAAGGTTGCTCACCCCATAGGCAATCTCAATGATTGCACTTCATCCGAGTCTTTTGCAACACAAAGTCGCTCACCCCATGTGTATGCTTGCAAGTCTTTCCTTCGTTCATTCATCATTCATTAATGCATGCATTCTTACTTCATGTTCCTCTTTCATTATCTTTCACTTTACATTATATACTACTTCATTCATTCATTAACATGACATGTAAGCCACAAGAAAGATAATCTTACATCACAATAAGGAACATATCATACACATTCATCATCATCATCAGGGCAACATCATACATACATAACATGCATAAACATGCAACATCATCATCATCATGCCCTACATGCTCTCTAAGACCATAACAGTCACCTTACATGCTCATACGAGAAACTTTACGTCAAAACTTACATCTGTATCTTCCCCCGAAGGCCAGAAGTCAAACTACACTTTCCTTCAAGTGCAACAGCCCTATTCGGGCGTATGAACACTCTTCAGCCGCATGGCCACCATGCGACTGAACATCATGCGACTGGACTCATGTGGCTGAACATCTATGCGAATGGACATTCAATCGTGCGTATGGACCTTGTGCGAATGGGACTAATGCGAATGGGCAACTATGCGACTGACCTCATGCGAATGGCTCATGCGACTAAGCGTCTATGCGACTGAACCCTCAGTCGTATGACTCCCCATGCGACTTGGCTCCCAGTCGTGCGATTGAACCCTCAATCGTGCGAATGAATCCCAATCGTGCGAATGACCCTCAATCGCCTCTCATTCGGCCGTATGGCCTCCATTCGGTCGCCTAGCCCTAGCTGATGCAGAATGGAGTTCATCCCGAACCCAATCTGCCATTTTCGGCCTCCAAGCTCATCCAAACCCATTCTAAGCCTAAATTAACCTTCCTGGACCTTAGAAATGCATACCATAACACCATACAAGCACACACAAGCCCGGAAACATACACGAAACGCATCATACACATCACACCCAAATGGGTCAAACACATACTCACACCAAAAACGAGTTTTAACATTTCCCAGCCCCAAAATTGGTTGAAAACAAGTAAAAGTGGGGTCCTAGAACTCACACAAACGAGCACAACGTCAAGAGCTTCGATTTGGCTTGCTACACGACGAGTTTGGCCACCCGAATCACCCGAAACACTACTTTTTCTCTTTTCTTCTCCTTTCTCTCTTCTCCTCTCTATGTTGGCTGAAATGTGGGGGTAGTGGGGAGAGTTGGCTGCCCTCTCCCTACTAATACCACCTCATTTCCCAACTTTTCTTCGTTGGCGAGTTTGGTCCCTCGAATTTGAACTTTATTTCCTTTTCTTTCTTTGCCGGCTTCAAAATAATAAATATCCGGGTGTTACAAGTCCACCCCCCCTTAAATAGGTTTCGTCCCCGAAACCTGTTATTCTTCGAACAAACGTGGATAATGCTGTCTCATTTCTTCCTCAGTCTCCCACGTTGACTCGGATCCCTTCCTGTGCTTCCACTGTACACACACAAGAGGAACCACTTTATTCCTTAGCCTTTTCTCCGTTCGGTCGATGATTGCCACTGGTTGCTCCACATAATTGAGCCGTTCGTCTACCTCGATATCCTCCAGTGGAACAATCATATCTTCATCAGCTAAGCACTTCCTTAGATGAGATACATGGAATGTCGGGTGAATTCCACTTAACTCATCCGGTAACTCCAGTCTATAGGCCACCTCTCCTACTTGAGCAATGATTCGGAAATGGCCTATATACCTGGGGCTCAACTTGCCCCGCTTTCGGAAGCGAATGATACCCTTCCAAGGTGAGACCTTCAACATAACCCGGTCACCCACCTGGAACTCAATCGGCCTGCGTCGTTTATCAGCATACGACTTCTGTCTATCTTTGGCTGCCTTCATGAAGGCTTTAATCTTCTCAAACTTCTCAGTCGTAGCCTCGATTACTTCGACGCTCCCCAATTCCTTCTGACCAATGTCACCCCAACAAACGGGTGTTCTGCATCTCCTACCATATAGCATCTCATATGGAGGCATGCCAATGCTGGCATGATAGCTGTTGTTGTATGAGAATTCGGCTAACGGTAGATGGTCATCCCAACTTCCACCAAAATCAATCACACATGCCCAAAGCATGTCTTCCAGTGTCTGAATGGTTCTTTCTGACTGACCATCAGTCTGGGGATGATAAGCCGTGCTAATATGTAACCTCGTCCCCATAGCGTCGTGGAATTTCTTCCAAAATTTAGATGTGAACCGGGTGTCGCGATCCGACACAATAGACACTGGCACACCATGACGAGTTACAATTTCCCTTATGAACAGATCAGGCAACCTCTCAGATGAATATGTCTCGCGGATCGGTAAGAAGTGAGCACTCTTCGTCAAACGATCAACTATCACCCATATGGCATCATACCCTTTAGGGGTACGCGGCAGCTTTGTAATGAAATCCATGGTGATGTGTTCCCACTTCCATTCCGGTATATCCAAAGGTTGAATCTTCCGATACGGCTTCTGATGCTCGGCCTTCACCTGTAAGCAAGTAAGGCACTTACTCACATACTCCACCACATCGCGCTTCATACCCGGCCACCAATAATCTTTCTTCATATCATGGTACATTTTCGTGGCACCAGGATGAATGGAGTATCGTGTCTTGTGAGCTTCATCCATGATCTTCACCCGTAGATCCCCAAAACGAGGAATCCACACACGACCGAATCGAGTTCTAACACTGAGTGTGTTTTCACCCAATTCCGCGACCAGACCTCTCATTCTTTCAGAGTTAAGATGATCTTCTTTCAATGCCTCATCTTGAAACTCTTTAACCTGCTTCATCACATCGGAGGTCATGATCAACTGATATGCTTTCACCCGAATCGGCTCGGACCTCTCCTTCCGGCTAAGGGCATCAGCCACCACATTGGCATTGCCCGGATGGTAGTGGATCTCACAATCATAATCCTTTATAAGTTCCAACCATCGTCTCTACCTCATGTTCAGATCCTTCTGCTCGAAGAAGTACTTCAGACTCTTGTGGTCAGTGAATATGGTGCACTTCGTCCCGTAGACGTAGTGCCTCCAAATCTTTAATGCAAAGACCACGGCTGCCAGCTCCAAGTCATGAGTAGGATAATTGACCTCATGAACCTTCAACTGTCGGGATGCATAGGCTATAACCTTTCCTCTCTGCATTAACACACATCCCAACCCCGAGTAGGAAGCATCAGAATAAACCACCAGATCTTCACTTCCCTCAGGTAATGACAGAACAGGAGCTTGAGTCAATCTCGCCTTCAACTCCTCGAACGCCTTCTCTTGAGCTTGACCCCATACGAACTTCACATCCTTTCGGGTCAACTTAGTCAGTGGAGAAGCAATCTTAAAGAAGTCTTGGATAAATCTTCTATAGTAGCCTGCCAAACCCAAGAAACTACGAATATCGGATGGTGTCTTTGGTGACTTCCATTGCATAACTGCCTCCACTTTCGTCGGGTCTACCATTACCCCGTCGGGATTCACCACATGACCCAAAAACTGGACTTCACGCACCCAAAACGCGCACTTGGAGAATTTAGCATACAACCTCTCCCTTCTCAACGTCTCAAGAACCTCCCGAATGTGACCGGCGTGCTCTGCTTCGCTCCTCGAGTAAATCAGTATATCATCAATAAACACGATCACTGATTTATCCAACATCGGCCGACACACTCGATTCATCAGATCCATGAAAGCAGCTGGCGCATTGGTCAAACCAAAAGACATGACGAGGAACTCGTAGTGACCATAGCGCGTACGGAAAGCTGTTTTAGGAATATCTTGCTCCTTCACCTTCAACTGATGATAACCAGATCAAAGATCTATTCTCGAAAACCAACTGGCACCCTGAAGCTGATCGAACAAATCATCTATCATCGGTAAGGGGTATCGGTTCTTCAATGTCAACTTGTTCAGCTCGCGGTAGTCAATGCACATCCTCATACTACCGTCCTTCTTCTTTACAAACAGGACCGGAGCACCCCAAGGAGAGATACTCGGTCTAATGAACCCCTTATCAAACAACTCTTGCAACTGCTCCATCAACTCTTTCATCTCGGTCGGAGCCAACCGATACGGTGCTTTGGCGACAGGTTGGGCACCCGGTATCAGATCAATCTGAAACTCGATATCTCTGTCAGGTGGCACTCCTGATAAGTCTTCTGGGAACACATCTGGAAAGTCACACACAACCGGTACATCGCTAGTTGTGGTGTTGGCGTATCCACATCCTTTACATAGGCCAAGTAGGCACTACATCCACGCCTCATGCACTTTCCCGCCACCGCCATCGAGATCACTTTCGGAATCGTAGTAACCGATCACCATAAACTGTCACTGAACTACCGTCAGGCGCCGACAACTGAATCATCTTCTTGCGACACACAATGTTTGCCTCGAAGTCCGCTAACCAATCCATCCCAAGAACCAAGTCAAAACCACCTAAGGTCATCACGAACGGTCTAACAGGAAACTTATGACCCTCAGGTTCCACATCACAGTTCTTTATCATCTCAGAAATCCTGGTAGACTTACCTATGGCAGTTTCTACATCAAAGGGCGCATCAACACGTCTACTACTAACAGGCAGCTTAGCACAGAAAGCAGCAGAAATAAAACTTTTACTGGCACCCGAATCAAATAACACAGAAACTAATGTTTGGTTCACCAGAAACGTACCGGACACGACATCAGGGTCCGTTCTAGCTTCCTCCTGTGTCATGGTGAATGCCCTGGCGCTCGCCCTCGGTCCTTCACCTCCTGTCTTCTTCGCCCCAGAGCTTTCAGCCCTCGGCCTCTTGCAATCTTTGATCACGTGACCCTCTTCACCACAGTTAAAGCACCGGACCGTACGACAGTCCTTTGCCATGTGCTCCGCCTTTCCACACTTGAATCACAAGTTTGACCCCAACCTGCACTCCCCACTATGCTCCCGTCTACACTTACCACACCTTCTCGACCCCGCACTTGACGTAACCACACGGCGATCGTCCACCGTGCCCTCTTAATACCTGTCGAGGCATCACCCCGACCAAACCTCTTCCTTTGCCAGTTTCGATCACCACCGCTCTTCCTGCCACCATCAGTCACCACCACCGTTCTTTCATCATACAGTCTCCCCGCCAAATCTACCGCCGACCTAAACGTGCTCGGCCGGGCAGCGATCATGTGCCTGTGAATATCCGCCGGCAAACCCTGTATATACCTCTTGATCTTTCAGGACAGAGGTGTCACCTGATCCGGCACCAGACGTGCTATCTCGTTGAATTTCATGGTGTACTGTTGGTGAGTCATGGTTCCCGCCTCCAGTTGCAGAAACTCCCTTTCGACCTTATCCATTTCCCGATGAGGACAAAACTCCTCGATCACCAACCTTTTCAGCTCAGACCATCTCATCCTTCCAATGGCCCTGCTACCCTCGGCTTGGACAATATTGTCCCACCAACATAGAGCCGAATCCACAAAAGAGTGGGTAGCGAACTTCACCTTCTGGTCTTCACGGCATTCGCTGATATCCAGAACGGCCTCCATTTCCCTCACCCACCGGTGAGCAACAACAGCAATGCCGTTCCCATCAAAAGTTGGGGGCTTGCACCTCATAAACGCCCCATAGTTACAACCCCGTACCACCCCTTGCACGGGCTCATCTTCTTCCTCCTCCTCATTTTCGGAGAAAATCGTTTCAGGCTCCGGTTGCTCCCCCGAGGCCCTATTTCTCTCCTTCCTTTCTCCCTCTTTCACAGCCTTGATGACTTCGGTCACCACAGACGGTAAGATTGTCTGCATGACCTGATGTACTTCCTCAACAACACCCTCCTTTACCGAGGCCCTCAAGTTTGCACTCTCATCCCAAGCCTCCGAATGAGGGGTCTCAGGTTCTTCGGAACCTCCTTCTCAGCTCTTGGCCTTCCTCTTTTAGGGCGTGGTTCTGCATCAGGGCCACCACGGCCTCCACCCCTAGAAGCTCTAGAAGATCTACCACCAGCCATTCTCTAACACACTAAAAGATTCAAACACCAACACGGTCATTCAAGGAAACAACTCAGTTTATGTCAAATATAGTAAGTCCCTAATTACAGTGGCCAGTTGTGATTAGCCACTTACTTTACTTTTCATACCCCAAGTATTACCTGTCCTGACTACATCAGTATTTAAATCTACATACAACACATAACCACATACCATGCGCACATAAAACGGGTTAACTTTAAGAAAATACCTGATGGCACGCAGCTACTCAGTTTGGCATCCCATTCCCCTTTCGTCCCATTTTCAGTTTAAGTTAAGGTTTATTTTGAAAATTTACCCATTTCACTTAAACTTTAGCTCTGATACCAACTTGTAAGGCCCCGTTCCCGGGACGCTTACAGTTGGTCATTCATCGCACATAAAACATATAATTACATTGCCTTAGGAAAACATTGCAGCGGAAACATTCAAAAATGACATCTCGTTTCATTATAAACACTTTTGCCAAATAATACATCATTATCCGATTACAAAATACATGTTTGCATTACATCACAAAAGCTTTATAAATGGATGCCATCCCAAAAGAGCTGAGTAGCCACCTCGTGCCATCCTCAGCAACCATTACCTGCCAACTGGAAAACATATAAAAGTCAGCGTTGCTGAGTGAGTTCTACTTTTATAAAATAAACATACTTTACTTTCATTAAAACCATTCCTTTTCTCATGCGTTCATTCAACATACGTATACACAGATAATGTCATTATTATCTTTCATCTCATTCGTTATCTTCCGTTCTTTTCATACGTTCATTCTTCCGAGTCTGTTGCGACAACATAGTCGCTCACCTCAATAGCAATCTCAACGATTGCACGCTATCCGAGTCTGTTACAACCATAGGGTTGCTCACCTCATTGCCCATATTAATGATAGCAAGCTATCCGAGTCTTTTGCAACAACAAGGTTGCTCACCTCAAGGCAACATCACGATAGCACGTTACTCGAGTCTTTTGCAACAACAAGGTTGCTCACCCCATAGGCAATCTCAATGATTGCACTTCATCCGAGTCTTTTGCAACACAAAGTCGCTCACCCCATGTGTATGCTTGCAAGTCTTTCCTTCGTTCATTCATCATTCATTAATGCATGCATTCTTACTTCATGTTCCTCTTTCATTATCTTTCACTTTACATTATATACTACTTCATTCATTCATTAACATGACATGTAAAGCCACAAGAAAGATAATTTTTACATCACAA
Source organism: Flaveria ramosissima (assembly GCA_025215565.1). Taxonomy (NCBI): domain Eukaryota; kingdom Viridiplantae; phylum Streptophyta; class Magnoliopsida; order Asterales; family Asteraceae; genus Flaveria; species Flaveria ramosissima. The sequence continues at coordinate 13,794,129 of CM046039.1, forward strand.
TAAGGAACATATCATACACATTCATCATCATCATCAGGGCAACATCATACATACATAACATGCATAAACATGCAACATCATCATCATCATCAGGGCAACATCATACATACATAACATGCATAAACATGCAACATCATCATCATCATGCCCTACATGCTCTCTAAGGCCATAACAGTCACCTTACATGCTCATACGAGAAACTTTACGTCAAAACTTACATCTGCACCTTCCCCCGAAGGCCAGAAGTCAAACTACACTTTCCTTCGAGTGCAATAGCCCTATTCGGGCGTATGAACACTCTTCAGCCGCATGGCCTCCATGCGACTGAATATCATGCGACTGGACTCATGCGGCTGACATCTATGCGAATGGACATTCAATCGTGCGTATGGACCTTGAGCGAATGGGACTAATGCGAATGGGCAACTATGCGACTGACCTCATGCGAATGGACTCATGCGACTAAGCATCTATGCGTTGAACCCCCATGCGACTGGGCTCCCAGTCGTGCGACTGAAGCCTTACTCGTGCGATTGAACCCTCAATCGTGCGAATGAATCCCAATCGTGCGAATGACCCTCAATCGCCTCTCATTCGGCCGTATGGCCTCCATTCGGTCGCCTAGCCCTAGCTGATGCAGAATGGAGTTCATCCCGAACCCAATCTGCCATTTTCGGCCTCCAAGCTCATCCAAACCCATTCTAAGCCTAAATTAACCCTCCTGGACCTTAGAAATGCATACCATAACACCATACAAACACACACAAGCCCGGAAACATACACGAAACGCATCATACACATCACACCCAAATGAGTCAAACACATACTCACACCAAAAACGGATTTTAACATTTTCCAGCCCCAAAATCGGTTGAAAACAAGTAAAAGTGGGGTCCTAGAACTCACATAAACGAGCACAACGTCAAGAGCTTCGATTTGGCTTGCTACACGACGAGTTTGGCCACCCGAATCACCCGAAACACTACTTTTTCTCTTTTCTTCTCCTTTCTCTCTTCTCCTCTCTATGTTGGCTGAAATGTGGGGGTAGTGGGGAGAGTTGGCTGCCCTCTCCCTACTAATACCACCTCATTTCCCAACTTTTCTTCGTTGGCGAGTTTGGTCCCTCGACTTTGAACTTTATTTCCTTTTCTTTCTTTGCCGGCTTCAAAATAATAAATATCCGGGTGTTACAGTGTTCCGGGAACAGGGGCCTTATATCTTCATACCCAAGCATTTCCTATCCTGACTACATCAGTATCTAAATCTACTAAAGGCAAACAGATTATATAACATGCGCACATAATACTGGTTAACTTTAAATAAAATATCTGATGGCACGTAGCTACTCGGACTGGCATCTTTCTATTTTGTTCCTTTCTTTGTTTAAGTTTAGGTTTTAAAAAGTATTTACACATTTCTCTTAAACTTTCGCTCTGAAACCAACTTGTAAGGCCCCGATCCCAGAACACTTGCAGTTGGACAATCATTGCACAAAAACATACATTTACATAATCATTATTTAATCAACGCAGCGGAATAACTTAAAAACCATTTCATATAATTATAATTGCTTTTGCAAAATAATACATCATTCTTAATTGTTACAAAATATCATTCGTTGCATTACATCACAAAAACATTATCGTAATATAAAATGGATGCCATCCAAAACAAGCCAAGTAGCTGACCTCGTGTCATCCTACCATTACCTGCCAATTGGAAATACATAAAAGTAAGCATTGCAAAGTGAGTTCTAGTTTTATAAAAACATAACATACTTTTCTTTCATTTAAAAACCTTCATTTACTTTCATACGCGATCATGCATCGTATGTACAAATAGATAATACCATTATTACCTTCCATTATCATTCGTTATCTTCCATTCAATGTACGTCATCATTTCATTCGTTAACTTTCTTACCGTACATTTCATACATTATCCATTTTTCGTTCATTCATTCCAGACCAATGCCATCAGCTATACCCCAAACGTAGGCACGAAGCAGGTACTGGGCCGAAGTCTATAAATAGACCCCTAACATTACGCATATAGCCTGGCACCAGTACCGGGGCAAGCGACAAGGATCCCATACGTTTGGCCACTCACAAATACTAGGCCCATGTGTGTATCCTTAAGGGTTAGCTAAACCACACATAGTTGAGCTAACAACATTTTAGAGTTGTGCACCTCCTTTCATTTGCTTGCAAGCCTTTCCATTCATTCATTCATTAATGCATGCATTCTTTCCTTCTTTACATTCCTCTTTCATCCATTATTAATTTCCGCTTTCGTTACATAATACTTTACGTTTATTGATATAAATCATACTGCCACGGAAAATATACATAATAAGGAACATAAACATAAACATACCTATACATGGCATCATCATAAACATCACACACAACATCATACAACATCATAAAACCATCACATATCACCCCCGGGATGATCCCAAGTCAAAGCCTAAAACTTCACCTTTCTCAAAATTCCAGAAATAATTCTGTCCTTCAGGCGCATAATACTATGCGGGCGCATGGCCTTTCAGGTGCATGGGAACACTTAGGCGCATGGGAAACTTTTGGGCGCATAGAAACTATTTGAGCACATGACCCAACAGTAGGCATTTGGGTAACTTTCTGGGCGTTTAGGCACTATGTAGGCGCATCTGCCTCACTTGGGCACATGGGCCACTATTTAGACACATGGGCAACCAACATACACTAAAAAACATAATTCAGTCCCCAATCCAACATTTATCATGTTCTAAGCTTAGTACGAATATTCTAAGCCACGGAAACACATTCATAACATGATCATCACAAATTAGACACCCAAATCAAACCCCACCCGCAAACACATATACATACACATACGGGTATGAATACCCACTTTATAAAAACATTCATACATGCATTTTCAGCCCCAAAATCAGTTAAAACATGTAACAAAGGGGGTTCTAGAACTCATCTTTGACAAACTTCTGGATGAACTTTTTCGAAGATTGCACTTTGAGTTCACACCTAAACCCACCAAAACACACACAACCGAACACAAATACACACATAAGCACATAACCGAGGCTATAATTAGCCAAGAACACTTAAGAACATCGACTCCGAGGTAATTCGAATTCTTCTTCTCCTTTCTTCCAAAACCAAAGCTCTGCTTTTTCTCTCTCTTAAAATCCGATTGCAAAAGTGATATGAAGGACGATATGGGTGGTCATCGCCTTTTGTACAATTATTTAATAATATTTTGTCCTTTGCACACTTTTAACCCTTCAACTTGGGTCTTATTGCACTTCCTTCTTTCTTCTTCACTTTTTATTCTTTATTACACATCTTTTAAGATTTCCGGGTGTTACAACACATGTGTAATAACAAATTTTCATATGAGTAGTATAAACAGATTTACACTTGTGTAAATAACAAGTGGAAGATTTTTTCAAAAATAAAATATATTAATATGGTACGCGTTGAAAAGATAAAAAGTACTGAAACTAATGTGAATTTTTTTATAAATATAAGGTCATGAAAAGGAATTATAAACGTTATAAAAAATATGAAAATAACACATGACTTAAATGTGTGGATAATATTAGTTCGTGAAGTTCTAAAAAAATATGATTATCACGTTAACCCTACCCTGTATGTGTGTGTGTGTATTATATGTTAAATTCAAACAACATATATAATTACAACACTAATATAAATTTTTTATGCTTATTAATATACACATGTATAAAATAACATATTTATGTATATGTGTGTATGTGTCATGATGTTATTACAACAACAAAAAATAATAATGATTGTTATTGATTTTGAACAGTTAACACAACTATCGTAATAAAGAAAAGTTAACATTTGAACTTTCCCCTGTATATAAAAATGTAAATCAAATGATGTCGAAGTTGATTTTAAAAGTCACACTTGCAACAACTTGATATCTTCAGCAGTTATTGAACCATACTACTCAGGCAACCCAAACGATTCAATTAAATAAAGGTCTAGTGATTAAAATGAAAAGAGAACCAAGGATTTCTCTTGAGCTAGAGACGTGTCTCAGTCATCTTTGTAAATGATTTGCGCCTTGCGTATGTCTGAGGTGGCTTGGTGCACTGCTGCATGCCTTGTGCACTTTTGACTACAGTAATCCAGATAGAATTTGATACTTTTAACCACAAATTGTGAACACATTGGTCCATGACCATGGTTCTCGAAGGAAACGGCAGCATATAAAGAAAATCAAACCTCATACTGCAGACCAGCCCAAAACTTTAAAAATTCGCTGGATAGGAAAATTAAACGTTTAAAGTTCTATATAATTTCTCATATATATAATTTCATTATTTTATTTCTATATTGAAGTGCCACGTCTCACATATTCATGACAACAGTAGAAATCTAATGAAGTAAATTTGCTTGGTTTGAAGGGAAAACACAAGAATCTGAAGAACAAACAGAATTTTAAATCGATTGATCTTTAGACCGACCTAAAAATGGCACCAAATCAATAGCCACAACTAACCATGGGCAAAGCTCTTTAGGGGCCGGGAGGGGCCCCCGTCCCCCCTAACAAGCATGCAGGTCGAAGTCCGTTGCTTACCTACTTTCACCCACACTAACATTTCACTTGGTACTGCATCTGATCAAGTATCAACCCCATAAGGCTTGTTTCCATATGTATGAGTTAAAATTGTCACCACTACTGCATTACGTTGCACAAAAACCCCAAGTACATACGCATGGGATACGAATTTGGAACATCAAGTGACATTCTACTAAAAGAGATGAAACCAAAAGTAACAAGATCAGACTAACAGATATGTATACACTTGATTATAATTATTCGATTGGGATCAAACCTCATTTTAATTGAATTTCAACCAAAACAAGATCAAATTCCAAGAATCAAGTACATCCAAAAGTCATTTCCCAGAAACTAAAAAAAATAAGCAAACAAACAAACAAACAAACAAACAAACATCATCATCACCCCAATTGGCTAGACACATTGATAATGGCCTTCAAAAATCATTCAAATCCTGCAACTTTATACCTCAATTTCATATTATGATTCTCCTGTACCCAAATATAAACAAACCTTAATAGCCATGAAATTTTTACAGAAACTAAAAATCAGGACAAAAAGAAACTAACCTGTTCAAGAACACGAGCAGAAGATTGTTCAACAAGCTTAGCCAATCCGTTCATTTTCTTGAGCATATTATTATACAGCTCCTCCAATTCAGCAGTGTAAGTAGTTGCCTCCGAAGCCATTAACATTTTCAATCTCCCGGTATTGAAATCTTCATGGCATAATGATCCAAACTTTTCATTCTCCTGTTTACCCTCATCTTCAACCATAGACTCGGTATTTAGACCCTTTACCTCGAATGGCAAGTCTGGAAAAAGAGAGTAAGGTGTGAAATTAGAGTAATGACCCCGGAAAGCTGGACCCAAATTGACAACATCTAGGGTTTTGGGCTCGAATGAGTCAGTTGAGGATCGAAACTGGAAAGCTTTGTATTCATGAGTGTGGATTAATTGGTCCTGGAAGGGCGTGGTTAGGAGGAAGAAAATGCAAGGGGGGAAAGTGTGAGATTTGGGGGAATTCTGGATTTGGGAGGAAAAGTGGAAATCGGAAGCGAGAGCAGCGGTGACGGAGGTTTCTCTCAAAGATGGCCGTAGGTGAGTTCTACGGCGGCCGGAGAACCAGCCGATGAGGCGGTCGTCGTCGTCGGAGGAGGAAGAAAGGTTGCTTAGTGAAGGTGCGTGGAGGCGGCCGGAAGGGGAGTAGAAGGTGGAGGTGGAGGAAGATGAGAAGAAGGAAGTGACGGTAGCGACGAGAGTTGGTTGATCGTCGATGACAGAAGAGGAAGGATCGTCGGAGAGAGTTAAGGGGATGATGTGTGTCACACGGCCGAAGAGGAGACCATCGACGTCCCCGGCGGAAGAGGAGACACGTTCGATCAAGGAGGCCAGGGTTGGGCCGGAGATTTGAATCTTCTGTAACGAGACGTCGTCCATGCCCGAAGCTTTTCACTTTTCACTTTTCTCTGCTGCGGCTCTTTCAGATTCAGCTAACAAATGGATTATTATTGATTTTATACAAATACCAGATTTCAAGATTTACGCTTTTTACTCTTCTCAAGTTTCTGAAATATGCATTTCAATCCCTCGTCTTTTATTTTTTTTTTAATCATATGCAACTTTGTCCTTCAATTGGCCTTTCTGCTGCGGCTGTGCGGCATGCCATTTTTATGAAGTCGAGGATATTATATAAATCATAGGGAATCTTAAATAAACAAACCTATTAATCTGAAAGTCGTGAGTATCACCATCAGATCAAAATTATTCGGTAGTTCACTCGCATAAATCAATCGGATACAACTCAGATGATATCAAAAACTATTATAATTGATTGTGAACCAGAGAATTATGACCAAAATTGAGATTGTCTCTTGCAAAGAATAAATAAACGTATTTGAGGTCTTAGCCTTTAAAAACTGCCTTTGTGGCAGTTTTCTTTCTTAAATTTAAAATCCATTAAATTGAAGTAAGTTTTTGTTCCAAAATTTTCATATGAAACTTCGGAAAATTCAATTTCTAATGACGGTTATAGAAGGAAATTTAATCCAAATAAAAAACGTTTCAAGCTAACTTGACAGCTCGACAACAGTCAGGTTCTGCTGCCCCTTGGAATCTGCTCTTAGGGGCGCTATCTGTTAGATCTAGGGTCAATAAATCTAGCTCATTTTGTATAGGTTTAGAACTTTAATCAAAACTTGTAATGAATATCTGTAATTCATTATTTGATGTATGCATTATGTATATATAGTTACCCCATATGTGTGTTGATTTATGTGTATGATTGCAGGTACAAACATTATACTTGGTGAATTACTGAAATTGACTAAGTGTAAGAATGTAACACCCGGAAATTTCCTTTGTAGCCGACGAGAGAAGAAAAAGAAATAAAGACCGAAGTCGAGGGACCAAACCCGCCAACGAGAGAAACTTCTATGCACGGGAGTATAAAAGGGGGAAAACACTCCCATTCTCCCCATTTTTAAGCCAAGGGAGGAGAAGAGAGAAAGAAGAGAAAAGAGAGAAAGTGTTGGCCCGGGTTGGTTCGAGTAGCCAAAATCGACGAGGAGCGAGTCAAATCGAAGCTCTACTCGACGGGATCGTTAAGGTGAGTTCTAGGACCCCTCTTTTACACGTTTTCAACTGATTTTGGGGCTGGAACACATCCAAAAACCTATTTTTGAGTTTTTGGGTGAAAACCCGTTTTGATGTATGTATGTATATGTATGATGCGTTTGAAGCTTGATTTCTTGCTTGGTTATGTTTGTATGAGGTCATGGTATGTTTCCCTAACCTTTAGAAGGGTTGATTTGAGCTTAAAAGAGGTTTGGAAGGGGTTGGAGGTCAAAAACCCGCGGCTGCAGTCGACCTAACTGCACTTTGCACCAGCTAGGGCTAGGCGACCGACTGGAGGGCGACTGGAGGCCATTCGGCCGATTGAGGTGCGACTGAGGTCCATACGCACGTTTGCTATGTGACTGAGGTCCATACGCATGATGGTCATGCGATTGGAGTTCATGTGCTTGGGAGTCATGCGATTGGGAGATGGTGCGACTGAGGTTCATTCGCACTGAGGTTATGCGACTGAAGTCCATGCGCCTGGAGGCCATGCGACTGAGGTTCATTCGCATGAAGAGTATGCGACTGAAGACCATACGCCTGAAGTCATGCGACTGAAGGCCATACGCATGAGAGTTATGCGACTGGGAGTCCATTCGCATAGAGGTCCATTCGCCCATAGTCCATTCGCATAGAGTCCATCCGCATAGTTGCCCATTCGCCTAAGTGTTCAGAGATGATAGCCGGGATGAAACTCCTCGACGATGTGATGGGCATGGACGGTATAAGGTAACGTAAGATGATGAGCTTATGATGTGGATGTTGATGGAGATGATGGTAATATGCATGATGTTATGTGTTAAGTTAGGCACGGCGGTGCGTGTGATGCATAGTATGTATGATGTGCGTGATGTGATGTATGATTGATGCGTATGTATGATGATGTCGTATGTTTATGTTTATGTTGTGTTCCTTGTTATGTATGATTATATTTCTATGTCTTTGCGTTGAACGTTAATGAATGAAATGAAAGTATTATGTAACGTAAAGTGAAAGATAAAGAAAAGAGGAACGTAACGAATTAATGCATGCATTAATGAATGAATGAAATCGTGTGAGGTATGTATGTGAAGCGAAGTGAAGTGCACGGCTCTAATGCCTTAGGCTCAACCGTGAGAGGTTCAGCTAGTCTATAGCGTGCACGCAAGGGTTCCCGTCTTTGTGGCTGACCTTCGATGATGTACCCATTTTGATGGGGGTGATGTACCCACTTCGGTGGGGGTGTAGTACCCATAATGTTGGGGGTGTGATGTATGATGGTTACCCGGGTTACGCATAACTCCGGGGGTGTAGCATGAAGCCATGCATATGTATGAGGTGAGCAACCCGGTCGTTGCAAAAGACTCGAGTATGCGCTATCGTGATGTTGCCTTGGGGTGAGCAACCTTGTTGTTGCAAAAGACTCGGATAGCTTGCTATCGTGATGGGCAATGAGGTGAGCAACCCTAGGGGTGCAAAAGACTCGGATAGCGTACATTCATTGAGATGGCTTTTGAGGTGAGCGACTAGGTGTTGCAACAGCCTCGGATGGAGTTCAATTCCCGTGATTGACTCGTATGGGATCTTTGTCGCGTATCCCGGTGTTGTGTCAGTCTTCGGACATGAGTCGGGGGCTTGTGAGCAGGTCCCGGCACAGCATCAGCTTTCGAGCATGAGTCGGGGATATTGCATAAGACAAGATTAGAGTGAGGAAGGGTAATGAGTAAAGAGATGAATGAAAGAATGAATGTATGAAATGAACGTTAACGAATGATCCTAATTATGTATGAAATGGAATCCTTGTCATTCGACCTCAGTAATCGTGGCTGTGTGCCATGAAGAGGGTAAAGTCTGACAGGATTTAGAAAGAAGTGAAAGATAATGATGAATGAGGAATGTAATGAACGTAATGACGAAGATAATAATGATATTATCTGTATGTACGTATGATGTGTGAACGCATGTATGTAAGATTGTTTTTGTTAAAGAAAGTAAAGAACGGTTTTATGAAAGGAAAGTAAGTTTTATTATAAAACTAGAACTCACTCAGCAACGCTGACTTTGATGTGTTTCCAGTTGGCAGGTATGTTGCTGAGGATGGCACGGGGCGGCTACTCAGCGTATTTTGGATGGCATCTTTACGTTTAATACTTTTGTAATAAATGTAATCTGATATTGTTAAAGGAACGATTGTACTAATGTGCAAAAGTATTTTGATGGAATGAAATTATGTTTTTAATGTTTCCGCTGCAACGTTTTATGAAAGTGAAATGTAATATTATGTTTTATGAGCGATGAGGATCCAGCTGTAAGCGTCCCGGGAACGGGGCCTTACAAGTTGGTATCAGAGCCAAAGTTTAAGTGAATTGGGTAAATATTTTCAAAAACCTAATCTTAAACTGAGAATGGGACGGAAAGGGAATGGGGTGCCAATCTGAGTAGCTGCGTGCCATCAGGTATGTTTTTGTAAAGTTAACCGGTTTTACGTGCGCATGTTATATGGTTTATGTGTTGCTGGTAGATTTAGATACTGATGTAGTCAGGATAGGTAATGCTCGGAGTATGAAGAGTAAAGTAAGTGGCTAATCACAACTGGCCACTGTAATTAGGGACTTACTATACTTGACATAAACTGAGCTGTTCCTTGAATGACCGTGTTAGTGTTTGAATCTTTCAGTGTGTTTAGAGAATGGCTGGTGGAAGATCTTCGAAAGCTTCTCGTGGTGGAGGTGACGGTGGACGTGGTGCTGAACCACGGGTCACAAGAGGAAGGTCAAGGGCCGAAAGGGTAGTTCACGAAGAACCTGTGACCCCTCATTTGAGGGTGGTGACGAGAATGCTAATCAGAGGGCCTCGATGAGAGAGGCGGTTGTGGAGGAAGTGCATCAGGTCATGCAGACGATCCTACCGTCTGTGGTGACCGAAGTTATAAAGGCTGTTAGAGATGAGGAAAGAAGGGAAAGGGGTAGACCTTCAGGTGAAAGGAGACGACCCGAGACTGAAACGGTTCTCTCCGATGACGAAGAGGAAGAAGAAGAGGAAGAGCCTACGCCGGAGGCGGCACGAGGCTGTAACTATGGGGCGTTTCAACGATGCAAGCCCCCTACTTTTGATGGTAATGGTACTGCTGCTACTGCTCACCGATGGGTGAGGGAGATGGAAGCTGTTCTAAATATCAGCGAGTGCCGAGAGGATCAGAAAGTAAAGTTTGCTACCCACTCTTTCGTGGACTCAGCTTTGTGCTGGTGGGACAACATAGTCCAAGTTGAGGGAAGCAGAGCTATCGGAAGGATGAGATGGCCAGAGTTGAAGAGGCTGGTGATTGAGGAGTTCTGTCCTCACCGTGAGATGGATAAAGTTGAAAGAGAGTTCCTGCAGCTGGAGGCGGGAACAATGACGCATCAGCAATACACCACCAAGTTCAACGAAATGGCACGACTGGTGCCGGATCAGGTGACACCCCTCTCACGAAAGATCAAGAGGTATATTCATGGCTTGCCAGCGGACATTCGTAGGCACATGATTGCTGCCCGACCGAGCACGTTTAGGTCGGCGGTGGATTTAGCGGGAAGATTATACGATGAAAGATTGATGGTGGTGACAGAAGGTAGCAAGAAAGAAGATGGTGATCGGGATTGGAATGGGAAGCGATTGGGACACGGCGAAGCCGCTCCAAGTGGAAAAGGTGCACGGGTGGACGACCAACGTGTGGTCATAAATGACGTGGGTTCAGAAAGGTGTGACAAGTGTGGACACAGGCACCCTGGGGAATGTAGATTGGGGACTGATGCCTGCTTTCGTTGTGGGAGGACCGGACATGTAGCGAAGAACTGCGGTATGGGGAAGTGTTATTCTTGTGGTGAGGAAGGTCATAAGAGCAGGGACTGTAAGAAGCAAAGGGCTGGAGGCTCGAGAGTGAAGAAGATCGGAGGAAGCTAGGACGGACTTCGATGTTATGTCAGGTATGTTCCTAGTAAATGGATTCTTGGCTTGTGTTATTTAATGTTGGCGTTAGTAAAAGTTTTATTCCTGCTGTTTTCTATGCTAAATTGCCTGTTAATGGTAAGAATATAAATACGCCATTCGATGTAGCCCTAAGAGTGGGTTGTTTGACGAACTGCGGAGCGAACGCTATGTGTTGCAAAAAGACGATACGGTTGATAGCGCCTGAGGGGATCACGGTGATGGCTTAGGGTGATTGAGTCATGACGATTCCGAAGGTGATTTCGATGACAATGGCGGGAAGGTGCACGTAGCGTGACATGATGGAGTAAGCGAGTAGATGCCTTACTTATCTACAGGTGAAGGCCGAGCACCAAACGACGTTTGGGAATATTGAAGTGACTGAGGCAACGATCGAGAAGCTCGAAGGGATTAAAGCATTGATGAAGCTAGCCAAAGATAGATAAGAAGTCGCGAGGGGATAAACGACGTAGACCGATTGAACTCCAGGTGGGAGACTGGAGAAGAGATGAGACAGAATTGCTCGCGACGGTTTAAGGAATGATAGGTTTCGGGGAAGAAACCCATTTAAGGGGGGTGGACTTGTAACACCCGGAAATTTCCTTTGTAGCCGACGAGAGAAGAAAAAGAAATAAAGACCGAAGTCGAGGGACCAAACCCGCCAACGAGAGAAACTTCTATGCACGGGAGTATAAAAGGGGGAAAACACTCCCATTCTCCCCATTTTTCAGCCAAGGGAGGAGAAGAGAGAAAGAAGAGAAAAGAGAGAAAGTGTTGGCCCGGGTTGGTTCGAGTAGCCAAAATCGACGAGGAGCGAGTCAAATCGAAGCTCTACTCGACGGGATCGTTAAGGTGAGTTCTAGGACCCCTCTTTTACACGTTTTCAACTGATTTTGGGGCTGGAACACATCCAAAAACCTATTTTGAGTTTTTGGGTGAAAACCCGTTTTGATGTATGTATGTATATGTATGATGCGTTTGAAGCTTGATTTCTTGCTTGGTTATGCTTGTATGAGGTCATGGTATGTTTCCCTAACCTTTAGAAGGGTTGATTTGAGCTTAAAAGAGGTTTGGAAGGGGTTGGAGGTCAAAAACCCGCGGCTGCAGTCGACCTAACTGCACTTTGCACCAGCTAGGGCTAGGCGACCGACTGGAGGGCGACTGGAGGCCATTCGGCCGATTGAGGTACGACTGAGGTCCATACGCACGTTTGCTATGCGACTGAGGTCCATACGCATGATGGTCATGCGATTGGAGTTCATGTGCTTGGGAGTCATGCGATTGGGAGATGGTGCGACTGAGGTTCATTCGCACTGAGGTTATGCGACTGAAGTCCATGCGCCTGGAGGCCATGCGACTGAGGTTCATTCGCATGAAGAGTATGCGACTGAAGACCATACGCCTGAAGTCATGCGACTGAAGGCCATACGCATGAGAGTTATGCGACTGGGAGTCCATTCGCATAGAGGTCCATTCGCCCATAGTCCATTCGCATAGAGTCCATCCGCATAGTTGCCCATTCGCCTAAGTGTTCAGAGATGATAGCCGGGATGAAACTCCTCGACGATGTGATGGGCATGGACGGTATAAGGTAACGTAGGATGATGAGCTTATGATGTGGATGTTGATGGAGATGATGGTAATATGCATGATGTTATGTGTTAAGTTAGGCACGGCGGTGTGTGTGATGCATAGTATGTATGATGTGCGTGATGTGATGTATGATTGATGCGTATGTATGATGATGTCGTATGTTTATGTTTATGTTGTGTTCCTTGTTATGTATGATTATCTTTCTATGTCTTTGCGTTGAACGTTAATGAATGAAATGAAAGTATTATGTAACGTAAAGTGAAAGATAAAGAAAAGAGGAACGAAACGAATTAATGCATGCATTAATGAATGAATGAAATCGTGTGAGGTATGTATGTGAATCGAAGTGAAGTGCACGGCTCTAATGCCTTAGGCTCAACCGTGAGAGGTTCAGCTAGTCTATAGCGTGCACGCAAGGGTTCCAGTCTTTGTGGCTGACCTTCGATGATGTACCCATTTTGATGGGGGTGATGTACCCACTTCGGTGGGGGTGTAGTACCCATAATGTTGGGGGTGTGATGTATGATGGTTACCCGGGTTACGCATAACTCCGGGGGTGTAGCATGAAGCCATGCATATGTATGAGGTGAGCAACCCGGTCGTTGCAAAAGACTCGAGTATGCGCTATCGTGATGTTGCCTTGGGGTGAGCAACCTTGTTGTTGCAAAAGACTCGGATAGCTTGCTATCGTGATGGGCAATGAGGTGAGCAACCCTAGGGGTGCAAAAGACTCGGATAGCGTACATTCATTGAGATGGCTTTTGAGGTGAGCGACTTGGTGTTGCAACAGCCTCGGATGGAGTTCAATTCCCGTGATTGACTCGTATGGGATCTTTGTCGCGTATCCCGGTGTTGTGTCAGTCTTCGGACATGAGTCGGGGGCTTGTGAGCAGGTCCCGGCACAGCATCAGCTTTCGAGCATGAGTCGGGGATATTGCATAAGACAAGATTCGAGTAAGGAAGGGTAATGAGTAAAGAGATGAATGAAAGAATGAATGTATGAAATGAACGTTAACGAATGATCCTAATTATGTATGAAATGGAATCCTTGTCATTCGACCTCAGTAATCGTGGCTGTGTGCCATGAAGAGGGTAAAGTCTGACAGGATTTAGAAAGAAGTGAAAGATAATGATGAATGAGGAATGTAATGAACGTAATGACGAAGATAATAATGATATTATCTGTATGTACGTATGATGTGTGAACGCATGTATGTAAGATTGTTTTTGTTAAAGAAAGTAAAGAACGGTTTTATGAAAGGAAAGTAAGTTTTATTATAAAACTAGAACTCACTCAGCAACGCTGACTTTGATGTGTTTCCAGTTGGCAGGTATGTTGCTGAGGATGGCACGGGGCGGCTACTCAGCGTATTTTGGATGGCATCTTTACGTTTAATACTTTTGTAATAAATGTAATCTGATATTGTTAAAGGAACGATTGTACTAATGTGCAAAAGTATTTTGATGGAATGAAATTATGTTTTTAATGTTTCCGCTGCAACGTTTTATGAAATTGAAATGTAATATTATGTTTTATGAGCGATGAGGATCCAGCTGTAAGCGTCCCGGGAACGGGGCCTTACAAAGAAACATCTACGGATGAACATTTGTATTTCAGTAGATATGTTTCTTACAATAACAAACATCCGAAGATCCTCTGTGGATGAACAACCAGCTCAAGAGTTCAAGTGAAGAAGTCAATCAAAGGGTTCAAGTGAAGACTCCTGCGGAAGAACAATGTACCTTTGGAAGACAAAGTACCTTTGAAGACATTACCTTCGGAAGAACAAATTACCTCCGGAAGACCAGTTAAGCTACGGAGTCCAAACACTTGTATTTAAATAATACAAGTGTTACAAGTCAACAAGTCAAGAAAACAATTTCAAATCCCAAGAGATCTAGTGTTTCCTTAACAGAAGCACGTGTGCCTATAAATATGGGTACTAGGTTTCACATCAAAGGACGAACACCAACACACGAGCAACCAGACGGCAAACAAAAACATCACATTGATTCACACAATCAATTAAACCCTAGCAGCCGTCACATCAACATCAACACGTTCAAAGCATTTATTGTTCATATCATTCATTATTTATTCATCTGTAATCATTAATCAATTTTAATGAAATACGTTTGAATCAAATCTTGTTTGCTTATTAATTGTGTTTATATCATTGTGTTTCTCATAATCATTATTCATTATATTTGAGATTTATTTATTAAACAATTAAACGAGGTTAATGTTGATTCCGCAAACATTAACTTGATTTCCTTTAACACTGATAATTCCTAATTGCGATCATTGGATTCACAGGTGGTATCAGAGCCAAGTGCTCATTGATTTAGATCGATTGATCTATCAGTGTTAATAGTGTTTAATTTTTGCTTGTTTCACTAGATTTGTTAGTTTTTGCTGATTAGATCTACTGTTTTTAAGCAAATCGTTTTTGTGTGAATCAATTAAAACAGTGAATTGTCTTTCAGCGAGTACTGTTTCATTGCTCGATGTAACACCCGGTTATTTATTATTTTGAAGCCGACGAAGGAAGAAAAAGAAATAAAGTCCAAAGTTGAGGGACCAAACTCGCCAACTAAAGAAAGGCGGGCGAGTGGGAGTATAGAAGGGAAAGGGCAGCCCTTACCCTCTCCCCAACACTCACAAATCAGCCACCAAAGAGAGGAGAAGAAAGAAAGAAAGAAAAGAGGAAAAAGTGCCAGTTCGGGTGGCCAAAATCGTCGTGTAGCAAGCCAAATCGAAGCCCTTGTCGTTATGCTCGTTTGTGTGAGTTCTAGGACCCCACTTTTACTTGTTTTCAACCGATTTTGGGGCAGGAAAGCATCAAAAACCCGTTTTTATATGTGTATGTGTTTGACCCATTTGGGTGTGTTGTGTGTGATGCTTTTAGAGTTTGTTTCCGGGCTTGTGTGTGCTTGTATGGTGTTGTGGTATGCATTCCTAAGGTCTAAGATGGTTGATTTAGGCTTAGAATGGGTTTGGATGAGCTTGGAGGCCGAAAATGGCAGATTGGGTTCGGGATGAACTCCATTCTGCATCAGCTAGGGCTATGCGACCGAATGAAGGCCATACGGCCGATTGAGAGGCGATTGAGGTTCATTCGCACGATTGGGATTCATTCGCACGATTGAGGGTTCAATCGTACGACTAAGTGTTCATTCGCACGATTGAGAGTCCAGTCGCATGGGGAGTCATACGACTGAGGGTCCAGTCGCATAGGTGCTTAGTCGCATGAGTCCATTCGCATGAGGTCAGTCGCATAGGTGCCCATTCGCATTAGTTCCATCCGCATGAGGTTCATACGCACGACTGAATGTTCATTCGCATTGATGTTCATCCGCACAAGTCCAATCGCATAATGTTCAGTCGCATGGAGGCCATGCGACTGAAGAGTGTCCATACGCCCGAATAGGGCTGTTGCACTCGAAGGAAAGTGTAGTTCGACTTCTGACTTTCGGGGGAAAGTGCAGATGTAAGCTTTGACGTAAAAGTTCCCGTAAGAGCATGTGAGATGACTGTTATGACCTTAGAGAGCATGTTGGGCATGATGATGATGTTGCATGTTATGCATGTTATGTATGTATGATGTTGCCATGTATGATGATGACGTCTGTGTATGATATGTTCCTTATTATGATGTACGTTATCTTTCTTGTGACTTTACATGTCGTGTTGATGAATAAAATGAAGTATTATGTAACGTAAAGTGAAAGATAAAGAAAGGAGGAACATGAAGTAAGAGTGCATGCATTAATGAGTAATGAAAGTAAAGAAAGTCTTGCAAGCATGGTATGCATCGGGGTCTTTATTTGTGATTGACCATTTGTATAGAACTATTGCTGCATACCTTAGGTACTATGACCATGAGGTGCAACGCACCGTTATAGAAGGTCTACGATAGGCCTAGGTCTAGAACCATGAACAGAAAGGTATTGCATATGGCAATGGTACTCACATCTTCATACCTTAGGTACTGTGACCACGAGGTGCGACACACCGTTATAGAAGGTCTACGATAGGCCTAGGTCCAGAACCATAAACAGAAAGGTATTGCATAGTACACCTAAACTTTATCCTAGGTGCTGGGGCCATGAGGTGCGGTGCACCGATATAGAAGGTCTATGATAGGCCTAGGTCCAGTATCATGAATAGAAGGGTAAGGTTTATAGTTGATAGAAAAAGGAAAGGTTGTAATGATTAAAGAATCTAAACGTTACAGTATGAATGAATGATGAAGATAATAATGATATTATCTGTGTATACGTATGACGTATGATCACATGAGAAAACGAAAGGTTTTAATGAAAGTAAAGTATGTTTTATTATAAAGCTAGAACTCACTCAGCAACGCTGACTTTTATTATGTTTTCCAGTTGGCAGGTAATGATTGCTGAGGATGGCACTGCAAGGCTACTCGGCTCTTTTGGAATGGCATCCATTTATAATACTTTTGTGATATAATGCAAACATGTATTTTGTAATCGGATAATGATGTATTATTTGGCAAAAGTGTTTATGATGAAATGAGATGTCATTTTTGAATGTTTCCGCTGCAATATTTTCCTAAGGCAAATGTAATTATATGTTTTATGAGCGATGAATGACCAACTGTAGGCGTCCCAGGAACGGGGCCTTACACTCGATTAAATTAGATCAATATTCAAATCAATTAAATAGTAGATCTGGGTTATTGATTGACATTCATCAATTGTTCAAGTTTATTTGAACAAATACATTAACAAAATCTTTGATTTGATAATTAATTATCATTAATGTCACACCCCAACCTTGACGACAGAATCGTCGAGATGTGAGGGTTAAGATTGTTCACAGCCACACAACGCTATCGTTTAATCCAAATATTATTATCATAAGTTCAAATGTAAATTTCAAACATAAGTCTCAAATAGGGGAACAAACATAACATAAGATGAAATAATCCAAAACAATTCATTTATTAATCTAGGTCCAATCGTAGACATGTGTAAACTTCAAAGATGACATCAAACTTGAGCGTTTCCTGAAACATATTAAAAATAAAGGATCAACATAACGTTAGTGAGTTTTCCATAGTATTCATACATACATATATAAAATATTGCAATTCATGTCATAGGTTAGTGAGCAAAGTAACTAGGGATGTATGACAAATGTAACAATCAAACCTTGACAGATTACAAGATTACAAGATTAAACGATTAGCTAAGTGTACTTGGATTAACCAAGCAGGCTTGTCAGGCCCATAGATCTATGACGTCGCCAGGCTAGCAATAGTTAATGATTGTACATATAATAGTCATCACATGGTAATTATTAAATTTCAACTAACCACAACAATTAAGGTGAATTGCCCAAGTGTTTACAAGATTCAAACGAGTTTACAAGTGTAATAATACTAAGGTAACATGTTTCACCCTAAAGTGTAAAAATAAGCAAAAGGGGTATGGAAAAACTCACATGATCAATAAGTATATAAGTGACGATTAATAAGAATAATAAGCAACGTTCCAACGTAATCCTTCGCAAGGTACCTAAACGTGTATACATTTACAAGATTTAAATTTAATGTTAAGTTTAATGATTTAACGAGAACTAGGGTTTAAGTGGAATTTGGGGCTTTGTCAAATAATTAAACTTAACAAATGGAATCACTTATATTTTCTTGAAATAAATAAAAAAGAAGTATACTCTATTTTATATAAAGATATTACAAAGGAAAACATTTGTAATATTTTGTAAAGTTTAAATAAACTTTTCTAATTGATTGAAATAACCACTATTTAAATAATAATTTATAGGTAACGTTTGGACCAATAATAATTTTGTGTTTTAAATTATTATTTAAAGTCTAATTTTTATAAAAACAAACTACTTATAACATTTGTTTAGAATATCTAATGAAAATATGAAAGTATTTTTTAAGTAAAAATTTTATAGAAAATAATTAGGTGCCTTAAAAAAATCAAAGTTTATAAATGATTTTTTTTATAATTTTTAGAAATTTTTCTGTATTTTTTTTTGAAGGCCAAAAAGCCTTAAAAAAGTTTTGGGTTCCTAGGGTTCGAACCCGGGACCTCTGGTGTTAGGGTGCATATTGGTTCCTATATTTTAAAACCACAATTCCAGAAAATCCCCAATTCACCAAGAACCCTAGATTCGTTTGAATCCAAATTGAACAACATTTTGATGTTTTAAATTGAATTAGACTTAGGGATTTTGTTCCCTATGTTAAAACGATTATATTGATGTATTTAATCACCCGAATGAAGATGATTCGAAGATGAACACTACAAAGAATAAGTCGCTTCTATGTCGTGAATGGTTCAGGTTGCAAACGAGAACAAAAATCAAATTCACTTTGTAGAAAGCTTCCAACGGTGAACGAGATCAAAAGCCCTCTATCAATTTTGATTCTTGAACTCCAGAGGATTGTGCTCGACTAGTTGCAGGTTTGCGACGAAAAAGGATGATCAAATTTGGTGTTTGGATTCGTTTCAGGTGTAATTGAGTGTTGTATTCGATTAGAGATTGATAGATGATCGATTAGGTTAGTTTAATTAGATTATTAATAGGTTTTAGTTGTCAAATGGTTGGTGATTAATGATCGACGGTTACTCGAGCTCGAATGCTCCTGTAACCGGTGTTAAACTTTAATATAATACTCCAATCGGTTCTAACCCCTTTCGTGAACGGTTAGAAACCATTTTCTTTGGCTGAAACTCGAAGAATCGAGGCTATTAGCCTCGCTGGAGCTCGGACGGAGGGGAGGCCGGGAAAGGCTTTGGTTTCAGTTAATTACACCTATGGTCCCTCAACTTTGTGTTCTTAATACTTTATGCTCAAACTTTATTTTTAAAGTTTCTAAATTGACAATAAGGCCCCTTGAACTTAATTAAGTTTTAACTTGTTAACTTTATATCTTATTATTATCATTATTATTATCATTATTATTTATATTATTATTATTATTATTATTATTATTATTATTATTATTATTATATTATTATTATTATTATTATTATTATTATTATTATTATTATTATTATCATTATTATTATTATTATTATATTATTATTATTATTATTATTATTATTATTATTATTATTATTATTATTATTATTATTATTATTATTATTATTATTATTATTATTATTATTATTCATATTTATTAGCATAATTATTGTTATTATTATTATTGTTATAATTTATTGTTATTATTATTATTATTATTATTATTATTATTATTATTATTATTATTATTATTATTATTATTATTATTATTATTATTATCATTATTATTATTATTGTTATTATTATTTATTTACTATTATGTTCCATTTAATAAATAACATTATTAGCCTTCAAATTAAAGAATTAAAGATAAATTAAGAAATAAGCATAAGTTACCCATAAGTTTTATAATTGATAATAATGACCCTTACAAGAATAAACGATGTTAATTTTTAATTAACGGGAAAATACAGGATGTACAGTCTCCCCAACTTATAAGAATTTCGTCCCGAAATTAAGAATGAAACTATATGAACAAATATGGGTACTTCTTCTTCATATGCTCCTCACGTTCCCAAGTAAACTCAGCTCCACGTTTGTTTTCCCAACGGACTTTGACGATCGGTGTGGTAGTTGTTCGGGTCTTTCTTTAGGGTTCTTGTAAGGCCCCGTTCCCGGGACGCTTATAGTTGGTCATTCATCGCGCATAAACATATAATTACATTTGTCTCATAAAAATATTGCAGCGAAAACATTCAAAAATGATATCTCATTTCATTATAAACACTTTTGCCCAATAATACATCATTATCCGATTACAAAATACATGTTTACATTTTACCACAAAAACTTTATAAATGGATGCCATCCCAAAAGAGCTGAGTAGCCTCGCGGTGCCATCCTCAGCAAACATTACCTGCCAACTAGAAAACATATAAAAAGTCAGTGTTGCTGAGTGAGTTCTAGTTTTATTATAAAACATACTTTACTTTCATATAAAACCATTCGTTACTTTTGCACAATCACGCATCATACGTACGCATAGATAATATCATTATTATCTTCATTCATTCATTCGTTCCATATAACTTTACTTTCGCATCGGACATCATCCGTACCAATACCATGTGCTACACCCCGATCAGTCTTAGCTACTGGGCTGAAGTCAATAAATGAACAGCTAAACGTATGCCACAGTACTAGGGGTAAGCGGTAGAGGTTCTACATTAATGGTCAATCACAAAGAAGGACCCGTTATCCGATGCATGCAAGACTTTTCATTTCTTTTCACTTTATGTTACATAATACTTCATTTCATTCACTAACATAATACGTAAAGCCATAGGAAAGATCAACATACATCATACTAAGGAACATTAACATGCATCAACAACAGGTCATACAGGGCAACGTCATACATACATAACATGCATCATGCATAAACATGCAACATCATCATTTCTATGCCCTACATGCTTTCTAAGGCTATAACAACTACCTTACATGCTCTTACGGGAACCTTTACGTCAAAACTTACATCTGTGCTTTCCCCCGAAAGCCAGAAGTCTAACTACACTTTCCTTCGGGTGCAACAGCCCTATTTGTGCGTATGGACACCCTTCAGTCGCATGGCCTTTATGCGACTGATCATCATGCGATTGGTCTCAGGCGGATGAACATCTATGTGAATGGACATCCAGTCGTGCGTACGGACCTCATGCGGATGGAACTAATGCGAATGAGCACCTATGCGACTAACATCATGCGAATGGACTCATGCGACTAAGCACTTATGCGACTGAACCCTCAGTCGTATGACTCCCCATGCGACTGGACTCTCAGTCGTGCGACTGAAACCTTAGTCGTGCGATTAAACCCTCAATCGTGCGAATGAATCCCAATCGTGCGAATGACCCTCAATCGCCCCTCAATCGGCCGTATGGCCTCCGTTCGGTCGCCTAGCCCTAGCTGATGCAGAATGGAGTTCATCCCGAACCCAATCTACCATTTTCGGTCTCCAAGCTCATCCAAACCCATTCTAAGCCTAAATCAACCATCCTAGACCTTAGGAATGCATACCACAACACCATACAAACACACACAAGCCCGGAAACATACACGAAACGTATCACACACATCACACCCAAATAGGTCAAACACATATACACACAAAACGGGTTTTGATGTTCTCCAGCCCCAAAATCGGTTGAAAACAAGTAAAAGTGGGGTCCTAGAACTCAAAAAAACGAGCACAACGACAAGTGCTTCGATTTGGCTTGCTACACAACGAGTTTGGCCACCCGCATCACCCGAACCGACCCCTTTTTCCTCTTTTCTTCTTCTTTTCCTCTTCTCCTCTCTAGATGGCTGATTTTGTGAGTATGGGGGAGGGGTAAGGGCTGCCCTCTCCCTTATATACTCCCACTCGCCCGACTTTGTTTCGTTGACGAGTTTGGTCCCTCGACTTTGGACTTTATTTCTTTTTCATCCTTCGTTGGCTTCAAAATAATAAATAAGCGGGTGTTACAAGTCCATCCCCCTTAAATAGGTTTCGTCCCTGAAACCTGTTATTCTTCGAACAAACGTGGATAATGTTGTCTCATATCTTGCTCAGTCTCCCACATTGACTCGGATCCCTTCCTGTGCTTCCACTGTACACGCACAAGATGAACCACTTTATTCCTCAACCTTCCAATGGAACAATCATATCTTCATCTGCCAAGCACTTCCTCAGATGAGATACATGGAATGTTGGCTGAATTCCACTTAACTCATCTGGTAATTCTAGTCTATAGGCCACCTCTCCTACTCGAGCAATGATTCGGAAAGGGCCTATATACCTTGGGCTCAACTTGCCCCGCTTTCGGAAGCGAATGATACCCTTCCAAGGTGAGACCTTCAACATAACCCGATCACTCACCTGGAATTCAATCAGCCTGCGTTGTTTATCAGCATACGACTTATGTTTGTCTTTGGCTGCCTTCATGACGGCTTTAATCTTCTCAAGCTTCTCCGTCGTAGCCTCGATTACCTCGACGCTCCCCAATTCCTTCTAACCAATATCACCCCAACAAACGGGTGTTATGCATCTCCTACCGTAGAGCATCTTATATGGAGGCATGCCAATGCTGGCGTGATAGCTGTTGTTGTATGAGAATTCGGCTAATGGTAGGTGGTCATCCCAACTTCCACCAAAATCAATCACACCTGCCCAAAGCATGTCTTCCAGTGTCTGAATGGTCCTTTCTGACTGACCATCAGTCTGGGGATGATAAGCCGTGCTAATATGTAACCTCGTCCCCATAGCGTCATGGAATTTCTTCCAAAATTTAGATGTAAACCGGGTGTCGCGATCCGACACAATAGACACTGGCACACCATGACGAGTTACAATTTTCTTGATGAACAGATTATCCAACCTCTCAGATGAATATGTGTGGCGGATCGGTAGAAAGTGGGCACTCTTCGTCAACCGGTCAACTATCACCCATATGGCATCGTACCCTTTCGGGGTTCGCGGCAGCTTTGTAATGAAATCCATGGTGATGTGCTCCCACTTCCATTCCGGTATATCCAAAGGTTGTATCTTCCCATACGGCTTTTGGTGCTCGGCCTTCACCTGTAAGCAAGTAAGACACTTACTCACATACTCCACCACATCGCGCTTCATACCCGGCCACCAATAATCTTTCTTCATATCGTGGTACATTTTCGTGGCACCAGGATGAATGGAGTACCGAGTCTTGTGAGCTTAATCCATTATCTTCACCCGTAGATCCACAAAACGAGGAATCCACACACGACCGAATCGGGTTCTAACACCGAGTGTGTTTTCACCCAACTCCGCGGCCAGACCTCTCATTCTTTCAGAGTTAAGATGATCTTCTTTCAATGCCTCATCTTGAAACTCTTTGACCTGCTTCATCACATCCGAGGTCATAATCAACTAGTATGCTTTCACCTGAATCGGCTCGGGCCTTTCTTTCGGGCTAAGGGCGTCAGCCACCACATTGGCCTTGCCCGGATGGTAGTGGATCTCACAATCATAATCCTTTATAAGTTCCAACCACCGTCTCTGCCTCATGTTTAGATCCTTCTGTTCAAAGAAGTATTTCAGACTCTTGTGGTCGGTTAATATGGTGCACTTCGTCCCGTAAAGATAGTGCCTCCAAATTTTTAACGGAAAGACCACGACTGCCAGCTCCAAGTCATGAGTAGGATAATTGACCTCATGAACCTTCAGCTGTCGGGATGCATAGGCTATAACCTTTCCTCTTTGCATTAACACGCACCCTAATCCCGAGTAGGAAGCATCAGAATAAACCACCAGATCTTCACTTCCATCGCGTAAGGACAGAACTGGAGCTTGAGTCAACCTCGCCTTCAGTTCTTCGAACGCCTTCTCTTGAGCCTGACCCCATACAAACTTTACATCTTTCGTCAACTTTGTCAGTAGAGAAGCAATCTTAGAGAAGTCTTGGATAAATCTTCTGTAGTAGACCGCCAAACCCAAGAAGCTACAAATCTCGGATGGCGTCTTTTGTGACTTCCATTGCATAACCGCCTCCACTTTCGCCGGGTCCACCATTATCCCGTTAGGATTCACCACGTGACCCAAGAACTGAACCTCGTGCAACCAAAACGCGCACTTGGAGAATTTAGCATACAACTTCTCCCTTCTCAACGTCTCTAGAACATCCCGAATATGACCGGCGTGCTCTGCTTCGTTCCTCGAGTAAATAAGGATATCATCAATAAACACGATCACTGATTTATCCAACATCGGTCGACACACTCGATTCATCAGATCCATAAAAGCAGCTGGCGCATTGGTCAAACCAAAAGACATGACGAGGAACTCATAGTGACCGTAGCGTGTACGAAAAGCTGTTTTAGGAATATCTTGCTCCTTCACCTTCAACTGATGGTAGCCAGATCGAAGATCTATCCTTGAAAACCAACTAGCACCCTGAAGCTGATCGAACAAATCATCTATCCTCGGTAAGGGGTATCGATTCTTAATCGTCAACTTGTTCAGCTCACGGTAGTCAATACACATCCTCATACTACCGTCCTTCTTCTTTACAAACAGGACCGGAGCACCCCAAGGAGAGATACTCGGTCTAATGAACCCCTTATCAAGCAGCTCTTGCAATGCTCCATCAACTCTTTCATCTCTGTCAGAGCCAACCGATACGGTGCCTTGGCGACAGGTTGGGCACCCGGTATCAGATCAATTTGAAATTCAATCTCTCTATCAGGTGGCACTCCTGATAAGTCCTCTGAGAACACGTTTGGAAAGTCACGCACAACCGGTACATCAGCTAGTCGTGGTGTTGGCGTATCCACATCCTTTACATAGGCCAAGTAGGCACTACATCCACGCCTCATACACTTTCCCGCCACCGCCATCGAGATCACCCTCGGAATCGTAGTAACCCAATCATCATAAACCGTCACTGAACTACCGTCAGGCGCCGACAACTGAATCATCTTCTTGCGACACACAATGTTCGCCTCGTAGTCCGCTAACCAATCCATCCCAAGAACCAAATCAAAACTGTTGGGTTTGTTGTACCAAAACAATGTCGTTTAACCATTTTAAACAAGAAAACGCAGCGGAATATGAACTTAATATCCTATTCAATAATCTGAAAATTAAAGTTCATAATATTATTTTAACAAACCCAAAGACATAGGATCATATGTATGTGAATAAACTAGTTATCAACAAGCTAAAACAACCAAAACAACATCAACAAACTACCTTTATGGGCGATTTGAAGAACCAACATTAGAGCTGCTGGAAATCACGTTTTGTTGAAGAAGTTGCTGTCCTTGGATGGCCAAAACACCAAGGATAGGTGTCCTCAAGTGTACATACCCACAAGCCTTCAAGAAACACCATATTTGCTAGGATTTGACACCAAAAATCGCATCAAAACCCTTGCTGAAAATCTTTTCAGCCGTGAAACATCAAGAAGATGTCAAAGGCTTTGTTCCAGCCGTATGACTTCTCTTCCATAAGAGAAATACGAGTTCTTGTGCGATTTCATGTGAGAAAGAGGAGGAGATCAGATGTGTGTGTATGTTCATCAAGAGATTCATGTTTCAAAACAAGAAAAAGGAGGAGAGGGGGAAGGCCCTTGCGGCCGAAAATCTCACAACCCTTATTAGGGTTTTCCCCCTTTTAAGACTCCTTTAATTTGACTAAATTTGTAAATTACATAATTAACCTTTAATTATATAAAATATGCACACACACACTTTTATTATTTGATGTTGCTTGATTAATTTAAACAACATAACAAATAATATCCATGAACAAAATATCCTCATAATTTGTTCATTCTCACATATAATTTATTTAGAAAACCCATTTTCTAAATTGGTGTAATTATTTAATTGCATGATCATATCATCAATTAAATATTAATTGGTGTTTGCTAAGCTTGTTATTGGGTATGACCCGACTTGGATCACAACGTACTAACCACATCAATGTTCTATGTGTCTTGGGCATACAGAATCCAACAATCTCCCACTTGCACAAGATACATAGAAGATTGATGCAAGCAGTAAATACCGCCTAACAACGGTTTACTACCCTTAATACGCGTGACTTAAAGCCATTCAATAACATCATCCCCTTCAAGTATCCAACTTGAAATGATTTAGGTGAATCAATCATCTATCCTTTTGTTACAGATGTCATGTTAAATCCAAGGACATAGAATGATCATTCCTTGTTGATTTAACTTAATCAGGCCTTAGACATCATGCTCTCAACGAATAAGAGGAACAAATTCCATCTTGACTACATACGTTTCTCACAATCACCTTATGTTGTACCTAAACATAGCCTTATGTACTGACCATTATTTCAGAGCAGTGAAGAACTAGCTCAAGGTATAACACTTGGTGAATATCAAAACCCAATATGTATCTCAGGTCAGAGGATACCAAATGACATTCGCCTTTACTCAAATTTACTTATGATCAATCTAGAAGATCCCATGTAGTAAAATTGAGATGCGGGTCAGTCCAATATTTGCATCCCACAAATATCTATGAACCTTGGTAGCAACCAATTGCTCTATATTCATACCTTATGAATATCTACCAATCCATGTTCATAATAGTCTCATATTCATATTTGTTCCCACAAATATGACCGACTACGGACATTTAGAATAATAAACATATTCATGGATGTAATCATGCTAAAAGGGAACACGACTCAAAAGGTCAAAATTACAATTGTTCCATACATTAAATACTAAATAGATCAATACCAATCGCTAGAATATCGAAGTCCTAAGGCACAAGTATGACCCTCATACTTTGCCTTCGCAAGGAGCTTCGTGAGTGGATTCGTAATGTTTTGATCTTTTATGAACTTTATGAATACATATCTTTACCCTTTTCAACTCCATCCCTTATGATGTTGAATCTCCGCTCAAGGTGCTTAGTCTTTGATGAGTACGGGGTTCCTTGATTTGAGCAATCCCACCCACGTAATTACCAAAGATCTTTAGGGAGTCTTGAATGGTAGAGACCACCCCTAGATAAGCAATGGACAAGCTTATCCATGCAGCTTCCAAAGCTGCCAATGAAGCGGCTATGTATTCGGATTTTAGACTGAATAATGCTACCGTGTCCTGCTTTGAACACTTCAAGGATACCACACCTCCATTCATAATGGAAGTACACCTGATTATGATCGAGAGTTGTATCGATCTGTTTTGGAAGTCCTCATCTGTGCAACCCTTTACACAGATTTTCACTTCAACAGATCCATATATTAGAAACATATCCTTAGTCTTACTAAGGTGCATCAACATACTTTTAACAACCATTCAATGGTTATTTCTATTGGTATCTACTTTGTCATACCTGATAAGCATGACTCGTCCGGTTTAGTGCATATCATGAAACAAATGACGGATCCTATAGCAGATGCGTATGGGATATCCTTCATTTGATTTTGCTCATCCTATGAGCTTGGACATTGAGACGTAGTCAACATGGTCTCTCTTTGAAAGGGTATCATACCTTTCTAAGAGATTTCCATCTTGAACCTTTTCAAGATTTTATATATGCACTTTGGTTTGACCCTATCAACCACCTCGATCTATCCTTATAGATCCTTATTCCAAAATATGGGTGATTTCAAAGAGATCCTTTTATGAAAAACATCTTCCAAGCAAGGTTTTAACACCTTCCAAGGTTGGAATATATTTTTCAAATAGCAGTGTGTCATCAGCATACAACACTGAGAGTATACTTCTGCTCCCACTAGCTTTCATATATACACACCCTTTTGATGCTTGTTTCAATCCATAGATCTATCACTTTAACTTGTATACTTTATTGGGATGTCACGGATCGACAAAACCTTCATGCTGAACTATGTGGACAGTCTCTACGAGATGTCCATTAAGGAAAGCGGTTTTGACATCCATTAGCCAAAACTCATATTCAAAATATGCAGTTATGGCACTTAACATCCTAATCGACCTTAGCATTGCCACGGGCGTAAGACTTTCATCATAATCAACCAATTGAGTTTGATGAAAACCTTATGCTATAAGTCTTGACTATAAGTATTCAAGTCTCCATGTATATTTGTTTTCATCCAGAAAACCCACTTGTATCCAACCGATTTGGAGTTTAAGTGGAGGTTCAACCAATTGCCAAACTTGGTTGTTATACATGAATTGCATCCTTACGTTCATGGCCTCTAGCCATTTGTCCCAATCCAAATTGGACATAACATCTTGGTGTATGGTTAGCCTACAGGGTATAACCACATAG
Organism: Flaveria ramosissima; assembly: GCA_025215565.1. Classification (NCBI taxonomy): domain Eukaryota; kingdom Viridiplantae; phylum Streptophyta; class Magnoliopsida; order Asterales; family Asteraceae; genus Flaveria; species Flaveria ramosissima. The sequence continues at coordinate 13,822,728 of CM046039.1, forward strand.
CATCCATTCATGAAATATCCTTATCTTTCAGATGGAATACTAACTCTACCAGATTTGTGAACGTTTTGTGTGTGTTGATCAACCTCTTGATCTTTATCAACAACCTCCTGCTGATTGCTAGTGTCAATCAAATGTGTATCGCCTTGTGGATTTGATTCTTATCAAGTTCCACATTTCTATACGTCATTCCTTCCATAAAGGACTTGGTTTCAAGAACCATAGACTTTGGAGCAATAAATATTTCTGATTCGTTGAGTCAAAGAAACGGTATCTTATACAGTATCTTTGGATTCTAAATGAATACACACTTTCTTTGTCCGGGTCATATTCATAATATGAGCCTTAGAGGGCGATGCGAAAACCCAAAATGATAAAGGTGGTAAGCTCATAGCCATAATAAATTGAACCATATCCAAATAGGGTTCAGTCTCTCCTTTATCAGAATGAAGAGCATAGATAATTATGAGGAGTTGATTTTCTACTTCATTATTGAAGATTTTGAACATTTCAAAAGCTTCATACTTATGTGTCATCAAGTGCACACAATAATAGCGACTGCAATCGTCGGTAACATTAATGAAGTATCTTTCACCAGTCTTAGACATTGTCTTAAAAGGATCATATGCATCCAAATGCATCATTCCTAATTAGTCTTTGGTTCATACTTATCAAATGAAACATTTTCATTTGTTTCCAAAAGACCATTCTTTTGAAGTGTTTGAATCTAATTCTGGTTAATGTGACCAAGGCGACAATGTCAAAGATAGTAATAACTTAAACCCATTTTAAGTTTCTTTATGCTAAATGTGTATCAACGAGTTATAATAGGATGATCTATCATGAACCAATTCATGGATGTCATTAAAAGGCATATCCTTAAAATGATATACATCATTCAAAACTCAATACCATTATTTACAAATTTTGAATCATGATCATATTGTTTTAAAAGGAAACATTAATCATGTTCCTAGTCAAACTAGGTGCATACAAAATGTTTTGAGAACAACTTCCAAACCATTTGAAGGTCTCAAAATAGAGTTTCCCTTCTTGAAGCGGACATTTCTTTTGAACCCTTTTGCAACAATTGCAAGTATGAGTCTCACATCCGGTATCTAATACCCATGTGATTGAAGAAATGCTTTTAAAACAGCGTATGAATCATGAATTGTATTTGAGGTTTGCCCAAAACCCTTCTTGTGTTTCAACTCCTTGAGATAGAAGGGACAATACCCTTTTTATAGTCCTATCTCTCCATACTCAAAGCATGGATCGTTCTCCGTTACCTTAGGCTTCATAAGCTTAGGTTTTGAGGTTTCGCTATAACCTTTGCTTTGACGTATTCCTTTCCTTTAGCAATAATTGCTTTAGGATCGGGATTGGCCACTTCTTATAGCCTCCGTTATTGATTGAGAGAATAGGTAGAACCTCTCTACTTATCCCCGCCTCGGTTGCTTTGAGCATTGCATGAGGTTCACCGATGCTCTTGTCCCATCCGTTCATATTACAGTTTATTATGAATGTCTCAAACCTTTAGTTAGGCAATCAAGGATCAAATCCTTGGCCAACTACTTTGAGACAGGACAGCAAAGCATCTTGAGGCTATCAATATGGCTTTTATCTTAAGGATATATAAGATGATATTGATTGGGTCTTTTCATGTGACATGTATAAAGTGCTTGAACCGTTTCAAAGCAATCTTACTAAAGTTTGTGGAAGGAACATTTCCCTTTTAGATTAACATGTCATGTGCCCCATGAGGCTCCAAACCCTTTTGGAGTCTGGGAATCATATTCCCAACATGAGATCGGATGCTTGCACAGAATCCTAAGTGTGCTTAACTCAATCGTCAAAAGGCCATAACATCAACAGCGTGGGTTGGTGAGGTATGGGATCGTCAAGGACATAGACCTTTACTCATTCTTGAGAACGATTCTCAAGTTTCAAAATGAGTCCATAAGATAATTATGGTTAGGACTATCCCTCTCGAAAATAGGTCTCAGTGATAGGGAAGGGACGATCGGGGTGGTAGCATTATAGTTAGAGGTCATTATTACAAAATTGACAAAGTTCAAATTAGTATTTCTCATAAATTTATTTTAATCGTTAATACCCTTAAATGTCTCATAGACAATTAACAATTAAAATCTAGAATCCAACGTTACATTTAAATGATGGTTAGGTGACCTTTATCCCATTATTTAAATTAACAAGGTAGTCAACAGTTGACAATTGCAACCTATTGCAACTTCTAGTCTTATGGGATCGGTTAAACATCATATGTTTAGTCGGCATGTTTAATCCCATCAACACCATTGTACGCCATGCTTCGGTGACCCTAAGCACATGGTTTCCAATTCAAGTCGTCCTACTTACACACACGTGTGAGTTTTTACATATAAGCGGTTAGGTGACCTTTATCCCACAAGTATGTTAGACTCACCTCAAGGACACAAGTTCCCTACAAGTGGTTAGGTGACCTTTATCCCACAAGTAGTTCCCAAGTGATTCGAGTGTCGTGTAAAAGGATGGTGTTAGACTTGTTACCAAAGGGTTTTAAGTTTCCATTAATTTTAGACTTTGAAAACACTATGTACCTTGTAATTGCATACTTTCAAATACATGGTACCCTATGGTTCTCTTTTAATAAAACCTCTTTTATTTTGAAATCATTAATCCTTTTAATAACCTTTTATTAATTACTTAATGATTTAGAACCATAAAATTCAGCTTGTTATCATAATTTGTTTAGATCGTTAAGCATATTCATATATCAAACAATCAACATAAAACAAACAAGCATAATCATACAAACATATGTGCATAACCATAGCCACTAAGTTGACTACACTTGTTTGCCATCACAAGTGTAGTCATAAGGTCTTTTCCTAAGGGTTCAACACAACACAAATGATGAGATCTCCAAAGACCCCCACTTGAACTTGCATCCAAATGCTTCAAGTCCATCCTTTTTGTCTTCCTTTTGTGCTTCCTTCCCGAGCATCTTCTTTTACAAAATATATACATCCTAATACATATTTTCTAGTAAAGGAAAAAAAATGCTCCTAATCTATTTATTACATTGCCAAATGAATAAATAAATTACAAACCAAAAGGAAACACAAAAGAAATTACTACAACCCATAATGAAAGAATACAATCAACATGACAATTCCATAATCAACCAAACCCAAAACAACCATGGTCAAGGCTATGTTATGCACTAAAATTATGTATCCATATACATCATACTGAGAACCAAAATGAACCCCATTGACCCTAAATTTTCAGCCAACATAAACCAAAAATCTAGGGTCTTTTGTCCAAACAAAACACAATCAACCAAATTGATATCTTTCCTTTCAAGGTTTAATCACTAGCATGTTTGATATAACCTTGAAAGATTGGGGTATCATCAAATCAATACAAAACAGCCCTTTAATTGGTTGTTAACCCTTATATAACCAATTATACAAGAACACATGAAACTAATCATCCACATAACCGGCTCTTGATGCCAATGTTGGGTTTGTTGTACCAAAACAATGTCGTTTAACCATTTTAAACAAGAAAACGCAGCGGAATATGAACTTAATATCCTATTCAATAATCTGAAAATTAAAGTTCATAATATTATTTTAACAAACCCAAAGACATAGGATCATATGTATGTGAATAAACTAGTTATCAACAAGCTAAAACAACCAAAACAACATCAACAAACTACCTTTATGGGCGATTTGAAGAACCAACATTAGAGCTGCTGGAAATCACGTTTTGTTGAAGAAGTTGCTGTCCTTGGATGGCCAAAACACCAAGGATAGGTGTCCTCAAGTGTACATACCCACAAGCCTTCAAGAAACACCATATTTGCTAGGATTTGACACCAAAAATCGCATCAAAACCCTTGCTGAAAATCTTTTCAGCCGTGAAACATCAAGAAGATGTCAAAGGCTTTGTTCCAGCCGTATGACTTCTCTTCCATAAGAGAAATACGAGTTCTTGTGCGATTTCATGTGAGAAAGAGGAGGAGATCAGATGTGTGTGTATGTTCATCAAGAGATTCATGTTTCAAAACAAGAAAAAGGAGGAGAGGGGGAAGGCCCTTGCGGCCGAAAATCTCACAACCCTTATTAGGGTTTTCCCCCTTTTAAGACTCCTTTAATTTGACTAAATTTGTAAATTACATAATTAACCTTTAATTATATAAAATATGCACACACACACTTTTATTATTTGATGTTGCTTGATTAATTTAAACAACATAACAAATAATATCCATGAACAAAATATCCTCATAATTTGTTCATTCTCACATATAATTTATTTAGAAAACCCATTTTCTAAATTGGTGTAATTATTTAATTGCATGATCATATCATCAATTAAATATTAATTGGTGTTTGCTAAGCTTGTTATTGGGTATGACCCGACATGGATCACAACGTACTAACCACATCAATGTTCTATGTGTCTTGGGCATACAGAATCCAACAAAAACCACCTAAGGTCATCACGAACGGTCTAACATAAAACTTATGACCTTCAAGTTCCACATCATAATTCTCTATCCTCTCAGAAATCCTGGTAGACTTACCTATGGCAGTTTCTACATCAAAATGCGCATCAACACGTCTACTACTAACAGGCAGCTTAGCACAGAAAGCAGCAGAAATAAAACTCCTACTAGCACCAGAATCAAATAACACAGAAGCTAAAGTTTGGTTCACTAGAAACGTACCAGACACAACATCAGGGTCCGTCCTAGCTTCCTCCTGTGTCATGGTGAATGCCCTGGCGCTCGCCCTCGGTCCATCACCTCCCGTCCTCTTCGCCCCGGGACCCTCAGCCCTCGGCTTTTTACAATCCCTGCTCATATGACCAGTTTCCCCAAAGTTAAAACATTTGCCCGAAAGGCAATCCTTTGCCATATGCCCTGTCTTCCCACACTTGAAGCACACATTCGATCCCATCCTACATTCTCCCGCATGCTCCTTTCCACAATTGGCACACCTCCTCGATCCCGCTCCCGGTGTGGCCACGCGACGGTCGTCCACCCGTGCCTTTTTGTTACCCAGCGAGGCATCACCCCGACCAAACCTTTTCCCGTTCCAGTTCCGATCACCACCACCCTTCTTATTCGCTTCAACCACCACCACTTCCCTCTCATCATATAGTCTTCCGGCCAAATCGACCGCCGACTTAAAAGTACTCGGCCGGGTGGCGATCATATGCCGGTGAACATCCACCGGTAAGCCCTGAATGTACCTCTTGATCTTTCGAGACAGAGGCGTCACCTGATCCGGCACCAACCGTGCCATCTCATTGAATTTGGTAGTGTATTGCTGGTGTGTCATGGATCCCGCCTCCAGCTGCAGGAACTCCCTCTCTATCTTATCCATCTCCCTGTGAGGACAGAATTCCTCAATCACCATCTTCTTCAGTTCGGGCCATCTCATTCTCCCGATTGCCCGATTACCCTCAGCTTGGACAATGTTGTCCCACCAGCATAGTGCGGAGTCCACAAATGAATGAGTGGCAAACTTCACCTTCTGATCTTCCCGGCACTCGCTGATGTCGAGAACAGCCTCCATTTCTCCCACCTATCGGTGAGCAGCGGCAGCATTGCCATTACCATCAAAAGTAGGGGGCTTGCATCTCATAAACACCCCGTAGTTACAGCCTCGTGCCACCTCTCGCACAGGCTCATCTGCCTTTTCCTCGTCTTCGTTATCAGAGAAAATCGTGTCGGGCTCCGGTTGTTCTCGTTCCCCCGAAGACCTGTTTCTCTCCTTTCTTTCTCCTTCCTTCACCGCCTTAATGACTTCGGTCACCACAGACGGTAAGATTGTCTGCATGGCCTGATGTACTTCTTCAACAACAGCCTCCTTTAATGAGGCCCTCAGGTTTGCACTCTCATCCCCAGCTTCCGGATGAGGAGTCTCTGGTTCTTCAGGAACCACCTTTTCGACCCTTGGTCTTCCTCTCTTGGGTCGTGGCTCAACATCAGGCCCGCCACGGCCTCCACCCCTAGATGCTTTAGAAGATCTACTTCCAGCCATTCTCTAACTCACACTGAAAGATTCAAACACCAACACATTCATTCAAGGAAACAACTCAGTTTATGTCAAGTATAGTAAGTTCCTAATTACAGTGGCCAGTTGTGATTAGCCACTTACTTTACTCTTCATACCCCAAGTATTACCTGTCCTGACTACATCAGTATTTAAATCTACATACAACACATAACCACATACCATGCGCACATAAAACCGGTTAACTTTAAGAAAATACATGATGGCACGCAGCTACTCAGTTTGGCATCCCATTCCCCTTTCGTCCCATTTTCAGTTTAAGTTAAGGTTTATTTTGAAAATTTACCCATTTCACTTAAACTTTGGCTCTGATACCAACTTGTAAGGCCCCGTTCCCGGGACGCTTACAGTTGGTCATTCATCGCGCATAAAACATATAATTACATTTGTCTCATAAAAATATTGCAGCGAAAACATTCAAAAATGATATCTCATTTCATTATAAACACTTTTGCCCAATAATACATCATTATCCGATTACAAAATACATGTTTGCATTATAACACAAAAGCTTTATAAATGGATGCCATCCCAAAAGAGCTGAGTAGCCTCGCGATGCCATCCTCAGCAAACATTATCTACCAACTGGAAAACATAAAAAGTCAGCGTTGCTGAGTGAGTTCTAGTTTTATTATAAAACATACTTTACTTTCATATAAAACCATTCGTTACTTTTGCACAATCACGCATCATACGTACGCATAGATAATATCATTATTATCTTCATTCATTCATTCGTTCCATATAACTTTACTTGCGCATCGGACATCATCCGTACCAATACCATGTGCTACACCCCGATCAGTCTTAGCTACTGGGCCGAAGTCAATAAATGATCAGCTAAACGTATGCCACAGTACGTGGGGTAAGCGGTAGAGGTTCTACATTAATGGTCAATCACAAAGAAGGACCCGTTATCCGATGCATGCAAGACTTTTCATTTCTTTCCACTTTATGTTACATAATACTTCATTTCATTCATTAACATAATACGTAAAGCCATAGGAAAGATCAACATACATCATACTAAGGAACCTTAACATGCATCAACATCACGTCATACAGGGCAACGTCATACATACATAACATGCATCATGCATAAACATGCAACATCATCATTTCTATGCCCTACATCCTTTCTAAGGCCATAACAATTACCTTACATGCTCTTACGGGAACCTTTACGTCAAAACTTACATCTGTGCTTTCCCTCGAAAGCCAGAAGTCTAACTACACTTTCCTTCGGGTGCAAAAGCCCTATTCGTGCGTATGGACACCCTTCAGTCGCATGGCCTTTATGCAACTGATCATCATGCGATTGGTCTCAGGCGGATGAACATCTATGCGAATGGACATCCAGTCATGCGTATGGACCTCATGCGGATGGAACTAATGTGAATGAGCACCTATGCGACTAACATCATGCGAATGGACTCATGCGACTAAGCACCTATGCGACTGAACCCTCAGTCGTATGACTCCCCATGCGACTGGACTCCCAGTCGTGCGACTGAAACCTTAGTCGTGCGATTGAACCTCAATCGTCCAAATGAATCCCAATCGTGCGAATGACCCTCAATCGCCCCTCAATCGGCCGTATGGCCTCCATTCGGTCGCCTAGCCCTAGCTGATGCAGAATGGAGTTCATTTCGAACCCAATCTGCCATTTTCGGCCTCCAAGCTCATCCAAACCCATTCTAAGCCTAAATCAACCATCCTAGACCTTAGGAATACATACCACAACACCATACAAACACACACAAGCTCGGAAACATACACGAAACACATCTCACACATCACACCCAAATGGGTCAAACACATACACACACAAAACGGGTTTTGATGTTCTCCAGCCCCAAAATTGGTTGAAAACAAGTAAAAGTGGGGTCCTAGAACTCACACAAACGAGCACAACGACAAGGGCTTCGATTTGGCTTGCTACACAACGAGTTTGGCCACCCGAATCACCCGAACCGACCCCTTTTTCCTATTTTCTTCTTCTTTTCCTCTTCTCCTCTCTAGATGGCTGATTTTGTGAGTATGGGGGAGGGGTAAGGGCTGCCCTCTCCCTTATATACTCCCACTCGCCCGACTTTCTTTCGTTGGCGAGTTTGGTCCCTCGACTTTGGACTTTATTTCTTTTTCTTCCTTCGTCGGCTTCAAAATAATAAATAAGCGGGTGTTACAGTTCTGTCCATGATCTCGACAGGCTTCTCAACGAAATGCAATGACTAATCTATTTGAATTTCCTCTAGAGGGACATGCAAATTTTCATCAGCCAGGCATTTCCTCAGGTTTGAGACATGGAAGACAGGATGAACTCCGCTAAGTTCAGAAGGTAGTTCTAGTTTGTAAGCAACTTTCCCAATTCTTTTCAGAAGCTTGAAAGGTCCTACACCTTAAGAAGAAACCTTAAGAAGAACCATGTCGTCGACTTGAAAATCCAACGGTTTGCGTCTTTTATCGGCATAACTCTTTTGATGACATCTAGCCACCTCAAGGTTATGTCGAATTTTGGAAACTTTATCGGTCGTTTTTTGAATAAGTTCAGGACCGGTGATGAGATTCTCACCAATGTCAGTCCAACAAATCGGAGAACGACATTTACGACCATACAAAGCCTCGAATGGTGCCATCTTGATACTTGAGTGATAACTATTGTTATACGAGAATTCCGCTAACGGTAAATGCGTATCCCAGTCACCACCAAAGTCAAGGATACAAAGACGTAGCAAGTCCTCGAGGGTTTGAATTATTCGTTCGGTTTGACCGTTCATTTGAGGATAGTAAGCCGTGCTTGAATCCAATTGAGTACCCAAGAGTTCTTGCATCGAAGACTAGAAATGCGAAGTTAAACGATCATCACGATCAGAAATAATGTGCAACGGCACGCCATGACGACTCACAATTTCATCAATGTTGATACGAGCCAATCTTGAAACCTTGTAAGTGTCTCGTATTGGTATGAAATAGGCTGTTTTGGTCAAACGGTCAACAATCACCCATATACTGTCATGACCACAAGGGGTACGTGGTAACTTGGTTATGAAATCCATGGATATGTGTTCCCATTTCCACATAGGGATTTCGGGTTGATCAAGTAAACCACTCAGTCGTTGGTGTTCGACTTTGACTCTTGCACATGTGAGGCACTTTGAAACATAAGACACGATATCTCTCTTCATTCCCGGCCACCAATATTGACCACGCAGATCCATGTACATCTTATCGGACCCGGGATGACTAGAATATCGGGTTTGATGAGCTTCGTTCATGATGAAGTGACAGAGATTGTCACGGTTTAGGATCCAAAGGCGATTCAAGAAATACCACATGCCGTTCAGTTCTGTCTCCAGTTGTGACCGAACGTTAAACGCCAAATCTTCATCTTTCCCTTCCTCGGTTAACGCTGCTTGTTGAGCCTCGCGGATGCATAACTCGAGATCACTATCAATCCTTATATTTTGAAGCATGATAGTAGACTCGTTAACATCCACATGAATCTCAGTATCAAATTCCCCTAACGTGTCAAACCACTGCCTTCGATCTCGGACTTCTTGGAGCGAGACAGTCTTGTTGTGGATCTTGCAACTCAGCGCGTCGGCTACAACATTCGCCTTTCCAGGGTGATAGCAAATGTCACAGTCATAGTCGCTAATCAACTCGATCCAACGTCTTTGTCTCATGTTGAGATCCTTTTGATTGAACACGTGTTGGAGACTCTTATGATCGGTGTAGACTATGCATTGCGTCCCATAAAGATAGTGCCGCCAGATCTTCAAAGCAAAAACCACGGCACCAAGTTCAAGATCGTGGGTTGTGTAGTTCACTTCATGAACCTTCAATTGTCTCAACGCGTATGCTATGACTTTTCCTTGTTGCATGAGAACACAACCAAGACCTTGATTAGAGGCATCACAATACACGGTAAAATCGTCGTTTCCATCTTGGAGTGTTAGAATAGGAGTGTTACACAACTTGCGTTTCAATGTATCGAAAGCCTCTTCTTGTTCGGGTTCCCATTCAAAGAGTCGATTCTTTTGAGTTAGCGCCGTAAGTGGTTTAGCAATCATCAAAAAGTTTGCGATGAATCGATGGTAATAACCCGCTAAACCCAGAAACAAACGAACTTCGGTTGGGGTCGTGGGAACACACCAGTTTTTCACGGCTTCTATTTTAGCAGAGTCGACGTGAATTCCTTGGCTATTCACCACATGACCTAAGAATTGGCGTATAGTTGTTCCTTCTTTAAAAGTTCGAGAACTTGTCGCAAGTGCAACTCATGATCGGTTTTCGTCTTGGAATAGATAAGAATATCATCGATGAACACGATCACAAATTTGTCCAAGTGAGGTTTACATACTCGATTCATGAGATCCATGAACACATCAGGTGCATTGGTTAAAGCAAAATGCATAACCATGAACTTGTAATGTCCATATTGAGTACGAAATGCGGTTTTTGGAATATCGTCATCGTGAACACGTAGTTGATGATATCCAGAACGTAGATCGATCTTCGAGAATTGCATAGCTCCTTGAAGTTGATCGAAGAGATCATCGATTCGAGGAAGAGGATATCGGTTCTTGATAGTGAGCTTGTTGAGTTCCCGGTAGTCGATACACATACGGAAAGAACCATCTTTCTTCTTCACAAATAGCAAAGCTGCACCCCATGGTGAAGAGCTTGGACGAATGAAACCCTTAGCGGTCAACTCTTGCAGTTGGCTAGCTAGTTCTTGCATTTCGGACGGTGCAAGACGATAAGGTGACTTAGCCACAGGGTTTGCACTAGGGATCAATTCGATTTTGAACTCAACTTCTCGTACGGGGGGTAACCCACTAAGATCCTCGGGAAACACCTCGGGAAAATCTTGCACAACAGGTATATCCTTCAGTTCTTTACCCTTGGCTTTCGTGTTAACTACATAAGCCATGAAAGCTACGTAGTTTTTACTTAAGTACTTCCGGGCCTTGATGCAAGACATAAGTTTGAGTCTTTGAGATGCCCCAAAGACTTTCAAAGTATCACCGGATAGTAAAGGAATTCGAATGCACTTCTCGAAGCATATGATTTCCGCGTGTTGCTTGTCTAACCAATCCATGCCGATAATAACGTCAAAGCTTCCCAATTGCATAGGAATAAGGTCGATGAGGAACTCGTGCTCGTTAAGACTCAAGGTACAATCGCGTATTACATCGTCAACGACGATCGATTTTCTATTGGCTACTTCGACCGTAAAGGGTCTTTCTAGATTAGCACGCGGCTTAGAAAGAATGGGCTCGAACTCCAAAGACATGAAACTCTTATCCACACCAGAATCAAACAGCACAGAAGCATAACGACTATTTACAAGATACATACCTGTTCAGTAATGACTTATTATTGGTGTAATGAACGCAGGTAGGGATTTTTACAAGACAAAGAACGCTTAAAAGAAATTAACGACGTACCATTCACCACGTCTTTGTTGGCTTGAGCTTGGTTGACGTTGATGTTCAAGGCCCTTCCACGAGCCGGTCGCACAATTCTCGCATTGCGAGGACATTGTGGACGAATATGTCCAGGTTCGCCACATTTGTAGCAGGCTCGATTAGCAAGCATCGCAACATTGTTCGGAGCACGAAGGAAAGTAGCCACCAGATGCCCATACTTCCCGCACAACAAGCAAACTCGACATGGAGTATTACTCGTGTGATGGTACTTGCAAGTATTGCACATCGGATGCGGTCCAGTATAAGCCCTCGCCACGGGGGCTTGATTTGCAACGACAGCTTGCCTTTGAGGGACATTTGGTGCTGTCACCGCGTAATTACAAGTCGGTGTGAACTTGCGCTTCTTGCTTTGGAAAGAGGACTCGGCCTTCACCTCCTTTGTAGCCTCGGGTGTCACCTTTGCAGCAGTTTTGGCACCTTTCACCGACAAAGTGCCAGCCCTAATATGGTTTTCAGTGAGCTGGGCGGTGATAGTAATCGCTTCCTCCAAGGTTGTGGGCCTACTACCCACCACAACATCTTGAATTTGAGGTGGTACCCCCTTAATAAACTTCTCGATGTTACGAGGCACGGTATCCACCATGTGGGGTAGGAGCATGCTCAACTCATGATGCCGGGTAGAATAAGCCAGATGATTGCCATTGTCTTGCTTGAGGTACCAGAACTCTTCCTCCAATTTATGCAATTCACTCCTCGGGCAAAACTTTTGGATCATTATGTCTTTAAATTCTCCCCTAGGAAACACCAAGGCAACTTCAGTCCCTTGGTTCCTCTTCTCACTATTCCACCACGTGAGTGCCCGTTGTTGAAGGACGCTTGCAGCATAACGGACCTTGAATTCATCGGGACACTCGCTGACAATAAACGTGTTCTCCATACTCTCGAACCATTCGAGAAGTCCGGTGGCTCCTTCCTTTCCACTAAAGCTAGTGGGTCTGCATGAGTTAAAATGCTTGAATGTGCAGGTGCGATTATTCCCACCTTGGTTGTTGCTATTTTCCCATGAACATTGTTGTCACCATCACTATTGTTTCCATTGGTGTTGATGTTGTTATTGGCCATTAAGGTGCTGCTAAGTTCAGCAACCATTGACGGGAGCACAACAACCATTTGCCGGGCGATCATTGCAGCGAGTTTATGATCAGAACTTCCACGCTTTCCATGGTGACGAGACATGCTGGATACAAAATGAGTTAGTCACGGGAATGTGGATATAAAAGGACAGTAATTAATCAAGGATAAATCAAGAGTTGTAAAGCACATGGAATGGTTCCATTTGGTAAAGCATTACCATTTGGAAACGTTGACACGTCAAGGTGAATTGACCCATTTGCCTTAGAAACTTGTGTATGTTGACCATAGTTTATCACTCATCCTAGAAATCCCCAGGTAAGCATAACTAGTCCCGTAGGATTTATGCGAAATGCTTACCTTAGCCAAAGGCTTTTTGCCGGGAAATCCAGAATACATGTGTCTATGTGTCACACAAAATTTTTTAGGTTCATGGAATCAAAACCTTGATGAGATTTGTATAGATTAGTCATAAAGTCTAAAGATTTAAACCATAGACATAAAGCGTACGAACCCACATGTTGTCATGAATAAGTTTAAGAAGTTTCATTCGTCGAGGAGAATTAAAGAGTCAAGAATAAGTTTAGGGGAGACAAGCAACCAAGTTTAACCAATTACAAGGCAATCCTATTCTAAGGCATCAAGTTGCACATAAGAAGGCATAGCATCATGTAGCATGTAAACAATATATATATTTACAAAAATATAAATATTATTCGATAAGGTTCATGCATAAACTATAGTCTAGGTCACCATTTCTAATAACCTAAATCCCTATAGTTATGGGCTCTGATACCAATCTGTCACACCCCAACCTTGACGGGAATCGTCGAGATGTGAGGGTTAAGATTGTTCACAACCACACAACGCTTTCATTTAATCCAAATATTATTATCATAAGTTTCAAATGTAAATTTCAAACATAAGTCTCAAATAGGGGAACAAACATAACATAAGATGAAATAATCGAAAACAATTCATTTATTAATCTAGGTCCAATCCTAGACTTGTGTAAACTTCAAAGATGACATCAAACTTGAGCGTTTCCTGAAACATGTTAAAAATAAAGGGTTAACATAACGTTGGTGAGTTTTCCATAGTTTTCATACATACATATATAAATGATGGCGATTCATGTTATAGGTTAGTGAGCAAAGTAACTAGGGATGTATGACAAATGTAACAATCAAACCTTGACAGATTACAAGATTACAAGATTATAAGATTAAACGATTAGCTAAGTGTGCTTGGATCAACCAAGCAGGTTTGTCAGGCCCATATATCTATGACGTCACCAGTCTAGCAATAGTTAATGATTGTACATATAATAGTCATCACATGATAATTACTAAAGTTCAACTAACCACAACAATTTAAGGTGAATTGCCCAAGTGTTTACAAGATTCAAACGGGTTTACAAGTGCAATAATCATAAGGTAACATGTTTTTCCCTAAAGTGTAAAAATAAGCAAAAGGGGTATGGAAAAACTCACATGAACAATAAGTATATAAGTGACGATTAATAAGAATAATAAGCAACGTTCCAACGTTATCCTTCGCAAGGTACCTAAACGTATATACATTTACAAGATTTAATTTAATGTTAAGTTTAACGATTTAACGAGAACTAGGGTTTAAGTTGAATTTGGGGCTTTGTCAAATAATTAAACTTAACAAATAGAATCACTTATATTTTCTTGAAATAAATGAAAAAGAAGTATACTATATTTTATATAAAGATATGAAAAGGAAAACATTTGTAATATTTTGTAAAGTTTAAATATAAACTTTAAATAAACTTTTCTAATTGGTTGAAATAACCACAATTTAAATAATAATTTAAACACAACGTTTGAACCAATAATAATTTTGTGTTTTAAACTATTATTTAAAGTCTAATTTTTATAAAAACAAACCACTTATAACATTTGTTTAGAATATCTAATGAAAATATGAAAGTATTTTTAAGTAAAATTTTTACAGAAAATAATTAGGTGCCTTAAAAAAATCAAAGTTTATAAATGATTTTTTTATAATTTTAGAAATTCTTCTGTATTTTTTTAAGGCCAAAAAGCCTTAAAAAATGTTTGGGGTTCCTATGGTTCGAACCCGGGACCTCTAGTGTGTGAGGGTGCATATGAAACCAGTAAGCTAAAGGCCGAAGCCGTGCTAAGAGTTAGTTCTTATATTTTAAAACCACAAGTCCAGAAAACCCCCAATTCACCAATAATCCTAGATTCGTTTGAATCCAAATTGAACACCATTTTGATGTTTTAAACCGAATTAGATTTAGGGCTTTTGTTCCCTGTGTTAAAATGATTATGTTGATGTATTTGATTACTCTAATGAAGATGATTCGAAGTTGAACACTACGAAGAACAAGTCGCGACTATGTCGTGAATGGTTCAGGTTGCAAACGAGAAAAAAAATCAACTTCACTTTACAGAAAGCTCCCAACGGTGAACGAGATCAAAAGCCCTCTATCAATTTTGATTCTTGAACTCCAGAGGATTGTGCTCGACTAGTTGAAGGTTTGCGACGAAAAAGGATGATCAAATTTGGTGTTTGGATTCGTTTCAGGTGTAATTGAGTGTTGTATTCGATTAGAGATTGATAGATAATCGATTAGGTTAGTTTAATTAGATTATTAATAGGTTTTAATTGTCAGATGGTTGGAGATTAATGATCGACGGTTACTCGAGCTTGAATGCTCTTGTAACCGGTGTTAAACTTTAATATAATACTCCAATCGGTTCTAACCCTTTTTATGAACGGTAGAAACCGTTTTCTTTGGCAGAAACTCGAAGAATCGTGGCTATTAGCCTCGCCGGAGCTCGGCCGGAGCTCAGCCGGAGGGGAGGCCGGAAAAGGCTTTGGTTTCAGTTAATTACACCTATGATCCCTCAACTTTGTGTTCTTAATATTTTATGCTCAAACTTTATTTTTAAAGTTTCTAAATTGAGCTTAATTAAGTTTTAACTTGTTAACTTTTATATCTTATTATTATTATCATTATTATTATTATTATTATTATTATTATTATTATTATTATTATTATTATTATTATTATTATTATTATTATTATAATTCATATTTATTAGCATAGTTATTGTTATTATTATTATTGTTATAATTTTGTTATTATTATTATTATTATTATTATTATTATTATTATTATTATTATTATTATTATTGTTATTATTATTTATTTACTATTATGTTTCATTTAATAAATAACATTATTAGCCTTCAAATTAAAGAATTAAATACAAATTAAGAAATAGCATAAGTAACCCATAAGTTTTATAATTGACAATAATGACCCTTACAAGAATAAACGACATTAATTTTTAATTAAAGGGAAAATAAAGGATGTTACAATTAAAAGGACTGACTGATTTGTGATCACAATCGCTTAATTTTTATTAATTAAGTTTTGTCACTAATTAGTTCATTACTTAAAAGATACTAAAACAATAGTTAAAATCTTAGACTTTAACTAAACATGAGTAACTTTGGTGGATCATCATACCAACCTCTAAAGTTGGAAACAAAAGCAGATTTTAAATCCTGGAAAATTAAGTTCAGGAATCATGTGAATTATACTGATTCTGACTTATGGGTTTCAGTAACTGAAGGTCCTTTTTCACCCACTCTTGGGTCGGATTGTAATGACAATAATCAACCGATAAGTACAAAGGATCTGTCACCTGATGATATTAAGAAGGTGAAGGTTGATATTAAAGCATACAACTTGCTTAGTATGGCTTTACCTAAAGAAATATTAATCAGGTGTGAGAATTATAAAACAACAAATTACTTGTGGAAGATTCTTCATACACTTTGTGAAGTGAGTGATGAAATCAGAAGCATTAGGAAGGACACCCTTCGTTCACAATATGAAACCTTTTATCATATTGAGGGTGAATCAATTCCTCAACAACTCCGTAGATTTATGCAACTTGTAACAGAGATGAATATCTTGGAGTTGAAATATTACAAATGAGAAATTACACAAAAAGATGCTCCATACTTTGCCTGAAAGTTAGAAGCAAACTGTGTCCATGTTCAAGAACACCATTGACCTCAAAGCAACTGGTTTAGATACATTAGTAGCTAAAGTTCAGGCTCTTGAAATGGATGAAAAATCAAGAAACAAGAGTGTGAGAACACATGTCTCACCCTATCACTTTAAAGAAACAAAAAGTGTTGGAAATGCCTTTATTTCCAACAATGATAGTGATAACTCTTGTACATTGAGTGAAGATAAAGAGGAAGTAATTTTCTATGCATCAAAGCCTTCAAAGAAATCTTCTCAAAGTAAGTCAAGAAATGAAAAAGGAAGAACTAATGATAGAAGAGATACATCTACATCATCAACAAAGTCTTCATCAAATAACAACCAAATAGAGGCCATCACTGTCATTCTGGACTCTGAAGAACAAAAAGCAGCCTTTGGAGCTTTCAGTTCAAGTTTTCAAGCATACCTGGGAAGCTCCTTAACATTTGCCAACATTTGCCAGCAAGACTTGGAAGAACTACATCCAGATGTAGTAGAGGAGATGGATCTACAATGAAAAATGTCAATGATTGCTTATAGAGCCAAACAATACCTTAGGAGAAATAAAAATTTGGCTACAACAAGTAAATCATCAAAGATTGATGTTGATAAGTCAAGGTAAGATGTTTCAAATGAAATCTCTATGGACATTTCTCTAGAGAATGTAATCAACAATCAAATCTTGACTTGACACAACATCAGCAACATCAGTCTCACCAACCATCATCATCTCAAAGATCTTTCAGACAACCACAACTGACCAACTCATCCCCACCAACCACAAATACATCAACAAGAACCAAGTAACTCTAAAGAAACTGGGCTGATCATACTTCAAGATGGAACCTGTGACTGGAGTATGTATGAGAAGGAAGTCTTGGTAGAAAATAAAGCTTTAATGGCTCACATGGAGAATAAAGTTCCACCCATGGCCAGAGAGGTAAGAGATAGGTTATGTTCATCATTATGTGTTGAGGAAGTTGAAAGATATAGAGTCCATGCTTAATAACTGGCTGATAAAGTTAAAGAAACAATGATTTTGAAAGAATCTCATGTAAGAGAACATAAATTATATCAAATCAAAATTAACTCTTTACAAAATGATTTAGATAAACTTGTTTCAAAAAATTACAGTTTAAAAGCACAAATTGAGCATCTGACCACTTCCTTAACTAAATCCATGGCTGATCATGCATCAACTAAAGTGAAACTCACTTCAGAAGTTTCAACTTTCATCTCAGCAATATGAGAAATTATTAAATTCTCATATTGAATCAAAGAACAAGTATGGGTTGGGATATAATGTTGTTGCACCTCCTATGAATAATAATTACTCACCTTTACCTAAATCAATGACAAATAACTTGTCAAATCATTTTGTGCCAAGTACCAAGTTTGAAACAAACTCTAATCAACAAGTTAATCACAATGAAACTGAGGTGAATGAAACTAGTCTTCTGAATCAGAAAATATTAAACAAAATGACACAGAATTTATCTTTGATGAGTGTGATGACTTGGATGATTCTCATGAACATGATGATGATCTACTGAACATTGATAAGAATGTTTCTTTGAAACAATCATTCCAAAAGTCCTTGAAGAAACAATCATTCCCAAAGTTCTTTTAGAAACAAAGTTGTCATATCCTCCAAAACAAAGAAACATGCTGAAGACTATTTGCAAGAGAATAGCTCAGCTAAATGAAGGTCCTCAAGAACTTCATCAGCAACAAAAACCTTCAAATGAAGAAATTGAAAAGTGTGCATCCACTGAGGAAGTACACACATTTTTCGTAGAAAAAGGAAAGAAGAAACAATCAGCAGATATTTAGCGAAAAAAGAAACCTTCTTCAGTATGAGATCTGCGGAAAACCAAATCTACTGATTCAGTAGATGATCTGCAAAGGCAAAATCAGCATCAAACAAATCAAAGCCTCAAAATCTAAAAAAGGATAAATCAATTACGAAATTGGAGAAGGATGCAAAGCCTCAAAAGTTGACAAAGAAGAAGAAAGTGATTGAGTCTGACAAAGAATCAGAGGAAAGGTATTACAAATGGTGTGATATGAAAAACCATAATACTGAAGATTGGTACTTCAGTAGTTATTGTTCTATTTGCAATATGAACAATCATATGACATCTGACTGCTACTTCAACAAACAATGTGCTATTTGTAACAAAAATAACCATTCAACTCAGGAATGTTATTTCAACAAAACGAACAAGACAAAGACCACAAAGCAAAAACAATCTGATAAAGCTGAATCAGACTCGTAATCTACTGATTGTGAAAAAAGATTCAAAAACTAAGAAGCAGCAACAAAAACAAAAGCCAAAACCAAAGGAGAAAACATCCACTGATGTTCAACCTTTGAAGAAAAAAACAGCATTCCAGCAATCCAAAACACCTCAAAAAAGGGTGGATTTGACTGAATAAGAAACAAACTGTGATGATGCTTTCTATGATGATTTTGAAAAGGGAACTCATGTACCTCATTCAAAATCAAAAGATAATAAAACTTTCAACAATCAAGGTTCATTATCAAAACCAAAGCAACAAACCAACAAAAATAAGGTGAATGAAGAAGAGATTGAGAAACCTGAGCCTAGTTCAATAACCTCATCTTCAACAGAATCATACTCACCTCAAACAACTCAAAATGAATAAATTAAAACTAAAATTAATACTGAAACTTCAAGACTTATTCATAAAGGAGTAACAATTTTAGACACTGCTGGCAAACCCAAGATCATTAAGGCTTGGGTTGTCAATTCTAGTTGATTTCTTTATGTGTGCAGGAACAATCTTGGAGAGTTGACAACAAGTGGTATGTTGACAGTGGTTGTTCCAGGCATATGACAGGAAACTGTTCACTTCTCCATGACTTCAAGCATAAAAATGCCTCATATGTGGCATTTGGTGGGGATAAGAAGGGAGGTAAAATAGTTGGTGAAGGAATGGTAACTAATGGTGTACTCAAGTTTGAGAAAATAAATTATTGTGAAAATTTGTAGTATAATCTATTAAGTGTATCTAAAATTTGTGATCAAAATTATACCACATTGTTTGATAACACTAATTGTTACATTTTAAAGCCAGGTTTTTTAGTTTCAGAAGAATGGATCCTTCTTAAAGCATCAACAAAAGAAACACATATGTTTTGGATATGAACAACACTACACTCATAAGACATGAAACATGCCTACTATCTAAGTCATCAGAAGATGAATCTCAATTGTGGCATAGAAGGCTTGTTCATTCTAACATGAAGAACATGAACAAATTGGTAAAAAATGACCTAGTCATTGAATTGCCAAAGAAAGTGTTTTATTGTTCAAACCATTATCCTTCATGTTATATAGGAAAACAACATAGAGAATCTTATAAATCCAAAATTAGCACTACAAACACTACACCACTCAAATTGCTTCACATGGATCTATTTGGTCCAACCAATGTGATGAGCATTGGAAAAAGGCAATATTGTTTAGTGATAGTGGATGATTTCATTAGATTCACATGGGTTTTCTTCTTAAAACAAAAGAGTGAAACATCAGAAACATTAATGAACTTTGTCATCAAGATTGAAAACCAACTTGATTTAAAAGTTAAATTTTTTAGGAGTGATAATGGGACTGAATTTGTTAATACTGACTTAGATTCTTTTTGCAGGAATAAAGGCATTGCAAGACAATTCAGTGCACCAAGAACTCCACAACAGAATGGAGTTGCTGAAAGAAGAAATAGAACACTTATTGAAGCAGCAAGAACAATGCTAGCGGATTCACAATTGCCAATCACCTTTTGGGCTGAAGTAGTGAATACAACATGCAATGTTCAAAATAGGACATTGATTGTCAAAGAACATAATAAAACACCTTATGAGCTTTTATTTAAAAGAAAACCTTACATAGGATATCTTAGAGCTTTTGGGTGTCATTTATCTGTTTTAAACACAAAAGAACAATTGGGAAAATTTTCAGAAAAAGCCTATGATGGTTTCTTTGTTGGATATTCTTCAACATCTAAATCTTATAGAATCTACATTCCACAACATAACATTATGGAAGAAACTCCTAAAGTGTTATTTGATGAATCCTTATTTCCTAAATTTGTAAAAGGATCATCATGGTTGATTGATATAGATGCACTAACACACTCATTTGACTCTGGTTATTTGAATAATGCAGGATCTACTGATACATGTTATCCATTTGTTCCCCCAAATATGAATGAAGTGTCATTGTCTGCTGATCCTTCAAGAATACACACATCAAGTATCATGGAACAAGGAACAACAAATAATAACAATGATGCTGCACAAGTCTAGCAAAATGGATGCACATCCTCAGATGGAAACACTTCATCAGCAGCTGTTGACTCTGCATCCGCAGATGTGCATTCTGCATCTGGAGATATGAATAATGTCTCAGCAGCTGTTCCATCCCCTCAAGAAGATACAACAAACATTGGAGATGATTCAGCAAGTCCACATATACAATCCGTAGATGTTGCTGTAACTCCTACGGAAGCTCAAAATACATCCGGAGAAGTTCCTGCGGAAGATATTAATGATGCACCTGATGTTCAAACTCAGGAAGATCACTCCATACCCAATGATGAACATGAGGAACACTTTAATTACTTCCTAAATTCATCAGCAGGATTGGATCCATCTGCATCAATGGATATGACTAACTTGGAATCATCTATTCTAGTTGAATCTACTCCAACAAAGAATTCATAAGACTCATCCAATAAACAACATTATTGGTGATCTTGATAAAAGAACAACATGAAGCCAAGGTGGAGCTGCAAACATCTGTCTTTTCACATGTTTTCTTTCACAAGTGATTCCTCCAAACATCACAGCTGCACTAAAAGATAATTGCTGGATTGAAGCTATGCAAGAAGAGCTTCAACAATTCAGAAAGCAGAAAGTATGGAATCTAGTTGATTTACCTAAAGGTCATCATCCAATTGGAACAAGGTGGCTGTTCAAAAATAAATTAGATGAAAGAGGTATAATTGTGAGAAATAAAGCAAGACTGATTGCACAAGGCTACACTCAAGAAGAAGGAAAAGAATATGATGAAGTTTTTGCACCAATTGCAAGAATTGAAGCCATAAGAGTCCTCCTAGCCTATGCATCATATAAAAATTTCACTGTCTATCAAATGGATGTAAAATATGCTTTGTTATATGGGAAAATTGATGAAGAAGTCTATGTAGCTCAACCTCCTAGTTTTGAAGATCCTGATTACCCTCATAGGGTGTACAAGCTTGACAAAGCTTTGTATGGACTGCATCAAGCACCAAGAAAGTGGTATGAAATAGAAGAGAAATCCAAATGAGCATTCCAAAGCAAACAACTTAGGGAGGGTTCTCGGATTACCAATTCTTGTATGCGGATAACCAATTCTTGTATGAGATTGAGATTTCCAAGTTGTATCGGTGTAAGATTGATAGGAAAATCATAATTGCTAAGATGAAGAATACAGTTCAAGGTAATAGAATAAATTATGATGGGTTTTTCAAAATATGAAGGTTTTGACGGGAAAGCATTAAGAAGGATTATTAAGAGACTTGATGAGAATATGATAATAAGCTATAAAATTTTAGAAATTAAAAATCAAGGATATGATGATTCAAAATAACAATGAGAAGTTCCAAGTGTAAACGGATCGGTTCACAAACCAAAGAGAATACGTTGACTTATAAAAGCATTTGGTCAACCATAATCTTAATGAAGACATGCGTACCTATAAGCGGACACTCACCCCAAGGGTTCCCAGGTAAGGTAAACGGATCCATTGGTTGATTTGAATTTATATGAATACCTTGCCTAGACAGAACACCTCGAGACACAAGCATCCAACTCTTCCAGCATTACATGTTTTCAGTTATGGGACACAAACATTGACAAGATTTGAAAATCATGAATAACAATTCAAAATTCAAAATTTGAAATTTGAAAACCATTAAACTTAGGCACACAATGTCTTAGAATATGATTTGAGAATCATGTGTGCATTGATAAGAATCAAGGTATAAGAATAATCACATAAGGCATATAATCACATAATCATGTTTAAGCATATAAGGCACATAAAATCTTATCTAAGCATATACATGAGAGGACTCATGTGTAAGGGTACTTAGTTATAGTCTAGTTCATTCCATTTCTAATAACCTAATTCCCTATAACCATGGCTCTGATACCAATCTATCACACCCCGACTGACAGCGGAGTCATCGGGGCGGACGAATGTGAAACGATTGTTCATAGCTCATGGAATTAAATTAGTTGAAATAATATTAAATGCTATTTTAATTGAATAATACTAAACAAATAAATTATTACAATACCATAAAGATTCAAAAAACAAAATAAATTTTTTAATTAAACTAGGTCCAAGTCCTATATGTGCATGAAGAATTCCTCAAAATAGCAATCTGAAACATGTTAAAAATACGGTCAACATATGATGTTGGTGAGTTCCCATGAATTTGTACATACGTATAAAAACAAATTTTAAGATGCAATTCAAGTCATAGGTTAAGAAATAATTCAATAATATAGATAGCATAATGATACAATCAAACCTTGACAAAAGATGGCCACTATAAGTTATAACGATTAGCTAAGTGTACTTTCCCATGATGAAAAAGAATATGTCATCAAGAGCCGGCAATAACCTCGGCTTTAGCACCAAATAGGCTTGTCAAGCCCATAGATTTATGGTGTCGCTAGGCTAGCAATAGGTAATGGTTGCTTTTACAAGATGACTATCATATAATGCTTACCTTTATCTCAAATAACCATGAAAAAATTTATAAGATGAATTCACGTGCATTACAAGTATTAAGATACCTTACAAGTGTGCATTTATACGGTTAACATGCTTCACCCCAAAGGATGTGAAATAAAAAATAAAAACAGGGTATGGAAACTCACATTGTATAATGATAGATGTAGAGTACATAAGGAAGCTTGGATGTTCAAGAGTCAAAGGTTGTGAATCCAAGGATCGCAATGAGGAATTATCAGTGTTAAAGGAAATCAAGTTAAGGTTTGCGGAATCAACATTAACATTGTTTAATTGTTTAATAAATAAATATCAAATATAATGAAAGATGATGATGACGAACACAAAGATATGAACACAATTAATAAGGAAACATGATTTGATTCAAACGTATTTTATTAAAATTGATTAATGATTACAAATGAATAAATAATGAATGATATAAACACTAAATTCTTTGAATGTGTTGATGTTGATGTGACGGCTGCTAGGGTTTATGTTTGATTGATTGTGTGAATCGATGTGATGTTTGTGTTTGCCGTTTGGTTGCTCGTGTGTTCGTGCTTTGATGTTAAACCTAGGACCCATATTTATAGGCACACGTGTTTCTGTTAAGGAAACACTGGATCTCTTGGGATTTGAAATTGTCTTGTTGACTTGTAACACTTGTATTATTTAAATACAAGTATTTGGACTCCACAGCTTAAATGGTCTTCCGAAGATAATTTGTCTTCCGAAGGTAATGTCTTCCGAAGGTAATTTGTTCTTCCGAAGGTAATTTGTTCTTCCGAAGGTAATGTCTTCCGAAGGTGTTTGCTCATCCGCAGGAGTCTTCACTTGAACTCTTTGATTGATTTCTTCACTTGAACTCTAGAGCTAGTTGTTCATTCGTAGAGGATCTTCGGATGTTTGTTATTGTAAGAAACATATTTACGAAAGAACAAAAATGTTCATCCGTAGATGTTTCTTACACTTAGTCATTACAAGAGTTGATTAAAGTTCTAAGCCTATACAAAATGAGCTAGATCTATTGTCTCTAGATCTAACAAAGGTGATGTCCTAAATGATAAAAAGAAACAATAACTTGAGGTAGGAATTCATTACAAGAAGTTAGGACATTTAGAGAATGCCAAAAAGTGAAAGGTAGATTGAAAAAGGATTATTGCACAGATTTTAGATTCTGGACAGAATGTTTGGTATGTGTTTGAACAGGTTTTAAAAATAGCAAACGGTTTCATAAAATTATAAACATTTAAAATTGACTAGTTTAGAGTATCCCGGACAACTTTTCTTCTGAAACATGTTTATGAAAAGATCCGTAAATAGGTCAAAACAGCAGCACAAGACAGAAGGTGCTGAAATGCGCACTTATCTTGTGAAGGCTATTGTTTAGTCGTCCGATTGAGTTTGAAGATGTATAAACTATCATTAAAAAATTTAATTCAATAAACTTAATATTGGAGTCTGATTTTACTCAAATTTAGTTTGTTATGATCAAGTTATGGTTAGTTGAAGTCAGATTATATTCTGCCAAATATGTAGTAAGGCACTTATGTGCACTTGTAGAATTGCTAAACATGAAACATGTTAGAACAAATTTATTATGTTGATATATGGTATATTAGACTTCATTTGACTAATAAAAGAAATATTCCAAGACTTTGTCATAGCTATCATTTAAAGAAATAATCTTGTGGAATAACCGAATGCGGTAGCATAGCCGTCCATATGCAAACGGGATCTTTGTTTACGTTAGCATGTACTTAGCTTGATTTAGGAATGTTAGTGATTGTTAGAAAGTTAGTGAAAGGTAGAAGGTTAATGATCAAATGATAATAATTAAAATTAAAAGAGATTCAGTAGAAGTAATAATAAAAGTAAAAACATAAAGTCATGAGAACAATTGGATGTTAGGATGATCGAAACAATATAGTAATGCATAATATAAAAGCAATAATAAGGTTACTTTAGTCTTAAAAACTTCTTGAAATTACTTGTAAAAGAAAATTCTTGAATTTGATCAAAACCAAAGGATAAAAGAAAGGTTTGTTAGAGAGATCTTTAGAGAATGAGCAAAGGACCTAAAGCTTGCTTTTATAATAGAGGTTAGAAGGAGGTTATGGACGATATTAATGGTGAGTTACAAGTCTTTCAAAACGGGATTATGAATGGAATTTGAAATAAATATAAATTAAATAATTTAAACAAATAAAAGAATAATTACAATTTAAACTCTAAATTTATCAAGACTCTAATTTTAATTTAACAACTTCTTTTTTATTAAATCTTTATACACTTTATAAATCTCACAAGAACGTGTAATTTGATTATTTATTTTAATTGAATATTTAAAATTTTATAAATACTAATACCCTTTTAAAATTATAAAATTTATTTTATAAATTATAAGATTAAATTAAATTGATCAAGTGACACATTTATTATATTTGGAACATAAAAAGTGCAGGATCGGGTTTTGTCACTTAACACTTGTAATTCTCTCAAACTCACTTATAATATCACTCAAACAAGATGAAGCAATGCCTTTAACAAGAGTTGATAATAATATAATAAGTAATCAAAGGGACAAGCAGGAGTATTTTCAAGGTACTTGTATATATTACTTCTCAACTCAAGATTACAAGACACTTACAAGCATATTACAAGAGTTACAATGAGAAACTATATATACTAGATCCTACAACCGGTTATACTTGATACCAGCTGGAAACCTACGACTAAAGCATATACTACAATGCTATAGTTAAGGTATCTTAGATAAAGTATTATCTAAGATATGGTAGTCATGACATGTCCATGACTTACCTTTTGTCACCAACTAAAGATGGCAATTGTACTTAACATAAAAGGTAAACAGTAGATTAAAGTATGGTCAACTACATGGCTTTTGAGAAAACGCCATGCAGTATCTCAGAGATTTGCAGCGGACTGTCAGACAGACCATACTTATGTCTACTGGATAATAGAAGTGTCTTCCAAAGGTTAACTGGCTTCGGAAGAACAAGTTCTTCCGAAGCCACTTATACTTCGGAAGATGCTTCTATGCTTCCGAGGCTTTAAGGACTTCTTTATACTTCGGAAGTTGACTTCAGAACTTTGTCTTCAAGTCTTGATTCTTCGGAAGTAACTTCTTTATCTTCGAAAGTTGGAGTTTTCCTTCGGAAGTGTATTTTACACTTAGACTTCGGAAGGGCTCCCTCTTCCTTTGGAAGTCTCACACTTGGCTTCGGAAGTCCTTTGTATGTTGTACTCAAAATCTTCTAAGTGACATGGTTTTGGTTGCAACAGCCTCTCTAGATCCAACAAACTCCCCCTAGGCTGATGCTACCAAAACTTCACTTATTTCTACTTCTCAAAGTTTTCAGCACCAGGGACAAAAGATATTTGTCTGTCTCTCTGTTCTTCCCAGAAGTGGTGCTGAGAAGCTTGTACAAGTCATTCGTGGATAGGAGATCCAGTCTATCACTTTGAATGACATGTACCCTTTGTTGTGATCCCCTGAAGAGAGTTAGGTGACGGGAGTTATAGTCATACTCCCATCTAACTATGGACTCAAGTTCAGGACCTTCAATCATTTGAAGAAAGGCTTTGCCTTTGGTTGCTGATCCTTTCCTTTCCTCCTCCTCTCTCAGTTTTGACTCCTCTTCGACCTTGCTTCTGGCAGTGAGCTCGGCCATGTGAAGGCTGCCTAGATGATTTCTGATGTGGGCAGCTACATCGGAGTTTGAAGGGTTGGAGAATGGTTTCTCTGCTAACTCAGCAATATCAAATCTGCTTAAGTGTAGCAGAGATGAGGCATTCAGCCTGTTAATCTCACCATTCTCTCTCTCAGAGTAACCATAATCACTATCAGTGTAACCATAGAGATTAAAATCACTATTTCTTGGATACCAGAGACCTAACTTAGGTGCTCCTTTGAGATATTTGAGAATTCTCTTGACAGCAATTAGGTGAGACACCTTTGGAGCAGCCTGATATCTTGCACAGATGCAGGTTGCAAACATGATATCAGGTCTACTTGCTGTGAGATACATCAGATAACCAATGATTGCTCTATACTGATGTTGATCAGTATCCTCCCCCTCAGAATCAGGGCATAAATCATGGTTTCTGGGTATGGGCGTCTTTGCTGCTTTACAATCCTTCATATCAAATCTCTCTAAGATATCATTGACATACTTAGATTGATTGATGAAAAACCCTTCCTTCAGTTGCTTTACCTGAATTCCAAGGAAAAAGTCCATTTTTCCCATAGAACTCATTTCGAACTTCTTCTTCATAATGCTCTCAAAGTCTTTGCACATTTGGTCATTTGAGGAACCAAATATGATGTCATCGACATAGACTTGAACTAGCAAAATGTCTTTCCCAGACTTTCTGATGAAGAGAGTCTTGTCAATGGTACCTCTAGTATAACCATTCTTCAGAAGAAATTGAGATAATGTCTCATACCACAGCCTAGGTGCTTGGTGCAGCCCATATAGAGCTTTATCCAACTTGCACACATAGTTTGGGTGCTGTGGGTCTTCAAATCCTGGAGGCTGGCATACGTAGACTTCCCTATCTATATCCCCATATAGAAAGGCACACTTCACATCAAGCTGGTAGACAGTGAAATTCTTGGATGCAGCATAAGCAAGGAAGATCCTAACTGCCTCAAGTCTTGCAACAGGTGCAAAGACATCAGTATAATCAATTCCTTCCTCTTGAGTGTATCCTTGAACCACCAATCTTGCCTTGTTCTTGATAATCAATCCTCTGTCATCTCTTATGTTTCTGAATACCCACTTGGTGCCTATAGGTACTTGACCAGATGGTAGCGGACATATGTTCCAAACCTTTTGTCTTTTGAATTGAAGCAATTCCTCTTGCATTGATTCAACCCAGCTACTATCCTTCAAGGCATCTTCCACCTTCTTGGGTTCCATTTGGGATAAGAAGCATGAGTACAAGCAGACATTTCCATTGTGAGTTTGTCCCCTTGTTCTTACACCCTCAGAGACTTCCCCTATGATGTTTTCAGAAGGATGAGTATTGTGAATTCTGAGTCTTGGAATCACCTCCAGTTGCAAAGATAGGTCCAAGTTGGACATATTTTGCTCCGGAGTTTGAATACGTGGTCCAGCTGTTGTTTCAATCTCATTCAATGAGGACTGATTGAATGAAAGAGAAACATCATTATTTCTTTGCTGTGAAGCATCATTAACAGTTGCCTGTTCCTTCAAAATGCTGCTTCCATCAGCTTGGTGTTGTGCAGGATCACCTGAGGAGACTTGAAGATCATCAGGTGAATCCCTTGTTGAAGTTCCACTATTTCTTGAAATGGTTATACTGTCAGATCTTTCAATAGTGGGAACTTGATTTGTTGTTGCTCTTGGAGAACTTGGAGCAGGTCTGGGAAGCTCAAACAGTTGATCTTCATCAGAATTGCTTTGAGCACCTGTTCCAGCTGAAACATTCTCACAACATGGTTTAGAATAGTTTGGAAACAATTCTAAATCAAAAATATGATCAGGGCCATTCCCCCTAATACAAGGAGTGTGCTTATTAACTACAATGTTGGAGGATTCCTCAAATTGTTGGTTTTTAATATTATAAACCCTGTAAGCTTTAGAATAGGAGGAATATCCAACAAAGATAGCATCATCTGACTTTTCAGCAAATTTTGCCAAATTGTCTTTTGTGTTAAGTATGGTACACCTGCTGCCAAAGGACCTTAGAAAGCCAATGAACGGTGGCCTCTTGTTCCATAACTCATAAGGGGTCTTTCCATGTGGCGTTACTACAAGAACTCTGTTCTGCACATAGCATGCAGTGCTAACTGCCTCTGCCCAGAATGTTAGAGGCAGCTTTGAATCAGCTAACATAGTCCGAGCAGCCTCAATACATGTCCTATTTCTCCTCTCAGCAACACCATTTTGTTGAGGAGTTCTAGGAGCACTGTATTGTCTGGCAATCCCTTTTGAGTTACAAAATGAGTCAAGAACCAAGTTCTTAAACTCAGTCCCTTGATCACTTCTAATTCTTTTAACCTTGTGATCAACTTGATTTTCTATTTTAAGAATAAAAAATTTTAAAGTTTCAGCAGTTTCATCTTTAGTTCTTAAAAAGAATACCCATGTAAATCTGGTAAAATCATCAACTACCACAAGGCAATATGATTTCCTTCCAATGCTCATTATACTTGTGGGACCAAATAGATCCATGTGCAATAAGTGTAATGGAGTAGTGATAGAGTTAACAACTTTGGATTTATGAGAAGACCTGTGTTGTTTCCCTTTCAGGCAAGCAACACAGTTATCTTTGCAGAAAAATTCCTTTTCAGGCAAACCATGTACCAAGTTATTTTTAGCCAATTTATTCATTGTCTTAAAATTGACATGACACATTCGTTTATGCCATAGTGTTGACTCATCACTATCAGCTTTGGAAAGAAAGCATGATACTTCTCCCATTGGGGAAGCATTGTTCATATCAAGCTTGTACATATCCCCTCTCCTGGGAGATCTAAGAAGCACCAATTCCTGAGGAATTGTCATCCCAAGTTTGAGGATGATGCACTCATGCTCTGTGAAAAGCATTTGATGCTTTTGATCACAAAACTGAGAAACACTTAACAGGTTGTGTTCAAGCTGTTTGACAAAATTAACTTTGTCAACTTTTAACTTTCCGTTGGATATACTTCCTCTGCCAGAAATATATCCTCCGGCCTCACCTCCAAACTGGACAGGACCTCCATCATAATGTTGAAATTGTTGAAGGAGAGATCTGTTCCCTGTCATGTGCCTGGAGCATCCACTATCTACAATCCAAATGTTGTTATTCTTGTCATATGGATGTCCCTGCACATAAGGTGAGATAATTAGTTTTGATTGGAAACCCAAGCATTGTTGGTCTTGGGTTCTTCCAATGAGAGTGACATGATTGAACCAAAATTTATGCATGGGGGTTCAATAGATGTCTTTGAAGAAGAGGTTTGGGCTACAGCATCTTCTTGATCTTCCATTCCATCCCTTGGTTGATCATAGAAGATGAGCTTGATGAAGCTTTTGTAGCTTGGCATTCTTCCGAAGCTTCTTTCTTTTCGGAAGAGACCTTCACCACCTTTTCTTCCGAAGCAGTCTTCTTCTGGGATGGTTTCAAGGGGACTCTTTTGTGAGTCTTTGCAGCTTTCACTTCCGAAGCCTTTTTCCTTTCGGAAGAAGAATTTTCTTCCGAGACAAGCCTTGCTTCGGAAACAAGCTTTCCCTTTTTCATCACTTGAACCATTTGATATGGTCCAAATGTGAAACCTTCCCTGACTCCTTCTCTTTTAACATTATTTGCATAATGTGTGCTAGCAGGATTGTAGTAACAATCTTTAGCCATGTGGTTTTGCAGACCACACATTATGCATGCAATGTTAATTTTCTGGGAATTGGAGGGTTGCTGTTTCTTGTTCTTTTTCTCCTCATCAGCGACCTTTCCCTTTAACTTCTGATCCTTTGGTAGGATAGGAGTACTGGTACTATACTCCTTTCCTGAATCAGAAGGTCCAACCACCTGGAATCCTGCTGATATGAATACACCCTTTTGCTTTGGGTCTATCTTCAGCTTGGATTCAGCCACCTTCTTGGCAGTTTTTCTGGCTGCTTTAGCCCTGCTTCTTCTGGCTTTGGTGGTCAGGGTTTGATCATCATTGGCCTGGGAGGGCACAATTACCTGTTCCTTCCCTGTGATGGTCATGGTCTCCACAGTTGCATCACTCTTTGACTCTTTACAAGGTGGGTCAACAGATGGAACCTCTTGCTCTTCAGTACCACACCTTGGCTGTCTTATAGACTCATAAGAGTGTGGTGGAGCAATTTCATTGGTTCCCAACCCACTTTTGTTTTGATAGCAAAGTTTGGAGTGAGAGGATGATGCAAGTATGGCTTGGAAGTTTTGCTCAGAAATAGCATACTTCCTGGCTTGAGCCTCAGCTGTGACAAGCTGGGCTTGAGCCTCAGTCAATTTGGATATTAAATCCTTGATTTGAGTTTTGTAGTTGGTGTATTCATGTTTTAAAAGAGATACAGTTTTCTCTAACTCCTCAATTTTCTTTTGGTAGTCAGATTCAGCTCTTTTAAAGTCAGATTTTAGCACGTTTAAAGACTCAATATCGGATTTAATTTCCATATTGTAGTCCTGGTACAATTTAACCTTAGCAATACAAGCAGGGGTACAGAGATGTTCATATACCTTGTTTTCATCTGTTCCTGCCATGAGTGCTTGAGCAGGAGTCACATCTTGAACCATAAAGCTCCAGTCAACTTCTTGACCCATAGCTGCTGTTTCAGTTGACTTCCCGTTGGGCTTTGGGGTAGAAGGATGTGAGGAGGCCTGTGAGGTTCCCGGGTTGGACTTGGGAGCCTTGCATTCCCTTGCAAAATGGCCAAGCTGGTTACAGTTGTAACATTTAGCCTTGCTTTTGTCAAACCCAAACTTGCTAGTGATTGGGTTTTGAGGGAATTGCCTTCCAGTTCTCTTAAAGAACTTCTTCGCTCTGTAGGTTAGGAGAGCCATTTGCTGGACAATGTCCACATTCTCTATGTCATCTGGACTGAAGCACTCAAGATCATCAAAGCAGAATTGATGATCATTGGAGTGTCCACTCCCTGAGACAAACGCACAACCCTCCTGAAAGGAGCTTTGCTGAGCTTGATGAGACCTTGGAGTCTCAGGGAATGTGATGTAAGGCCCAGATGAACAAGATGGCTGCTGGGTGTATGACAGGTACTGCTGAGACTGGGAGATACCTGAGCCTTCAGCAACCATAAAGCGTTGCTAGCAGGAAGGCTCAAGGGTCTGCTTGCTAGGTGACCCTTCTTACTTTCCATTTCCAAACGCTATCCATCAAGGATCCCATAGAGTTCGGTCATGGTGAGAGTGTTTAAATTCTCTGTTCTTTTAATGGAGACACAGTAGAAAGTCCACTCATTGGGTAGAGCACTCATGAACTTTCTGGTAAGGTCTCTAAGTTCTTGAGTGATTCCCACAGATTGGAGGGATGAGATAAGATCCATATACCTGAAATATTGCTGGCTAAAAGTTTCTCCAGCAACATAGGTGAAGTTTTCAAACTGCTGCTTCAGTGAGTCCTTCTTTGAATCATTAGAGCTCGAGTACATTTGAGCAAGTGCATCAAAGAGTTCTTTGGCTGACTTACAATGCTCAAACCCCACCATGATGGAGTTTGGGATTGCAGTCATGAGAACAGTCATAGCATTGCTGTCTATGTCAAGCTTCTTCCTGTCTTCATCGGAGTAGTCTTCAACAACCTTCTCGATCATGGCACCGTTTCCACCAGCAACTTTTGGCTTGTACGAGCCATTAACGATGGACTGCCACATCTTGCTATCCTGGTATCTGATGAAGCCTTCCATTCTTCTGCTCCAAGACCTGAAGTTTTCAGGGTCGATGATGGGAGCTTTGGTCATCGTTCCCATTTCAACTTCAGATTTGATGAGGGCCATTTTTGAGTGAGGTATAAGGAGGAGTTAAAAACTGGTTGATTAGGATGGTAAGATCTCACAATCAAGAGCCTAATTGCAGGATCAGGTTTTGTCACTTAACACTTGTAATTCTCTCAAACTCACTTATAATATCACTCAAACAAGATGAAGCAATGCCTTTAACAAGAGTTGATAATAATATAATAAGTAATCAAAGGGACAAGCAGGAGTATTTTCAAGGTACTTGTATATATTACTTCTCAACTCAAGATTACAAGACACTTACAAGCATATTACAAGAGTTACAATGAGAAACTATATATACTAGATCCTACAGCCGGTTATACTTGATACCAGCTGGAAACCTACGACTAAAGCATATACTACAATGCTATAGTTAAGGTATCTTAGATAAAGTATTATCTAAGATATGGTAGTCATGACATGTCCATGACTTACTTTTTGTCACCAACTAAAGATGGCAACTGTACTTAACATAAAAGGTAAACAGTAGATTAAAGTATGGTCAACTACATGGCTTTTGAGAAAACACCATGCAGTATCTCAGAGATTTGCAGCGGACTGTCAGACAGACCATACTTATGTCTACTGGATAATAGAAGTGTCTTCCGAAGGTTAACTGGCTTCGGAAGAACAAGTTCTTCCGAAGCCACTTATACTTCGGAAGATGCTTCTATGCTTCCGAGGCTTTAAGGACTTCTTTATACTTCGGAAGTTGACTTCAGAAGTTTATCTTCAAGTCTTGATTCTTCGGAAGTAACTTCTTTATCTTCGGAAGTTGGAGTTTTCCTTCGGAAGTGTATTTTACACTTAGACTTCGGAAGGGCTCCCTCTTCCTTCGGAAGTCCCACACTTGGCTTCGGAAGTCCTTTGTATGTTGTACTCAAAATCTTCTAAGTGACATGGTTTTGGTTGCAACAGCCTCTCTAGATCCAACAAAAAGTATATAAAATGACTAAATAATGAATTTGATTTACAAGATTGTCTCATACGGGTTTGGGTTTGGGTTTCTAGTTTGAAAATGGGTAGGATGTTACACGTAATAAGATACTTAAATCTTTGTTCATCAATAATCAACATATTATTCATTTGAATCAACTTTGACCAGTTTAATCAGATTTTTCTCATGAATATCTCTGATGAAATGCTACCTGTGCTTTGTCTTGGAGTTCTTGACAGGATTTTCTGTAATGGATATAGCACTCTTGTTGTCAATGTGGATAGGAGTGCTAATGAAGTTGAATCCATAGTCTATCATCTGGTTTTGAATCTATAGCAACTAAGCACAACATCTAGCAGCAACAATGTATTTAGCTTCAGTAGTAAATGTTGAGACACAGGATTGCTTCTTGCATTGCCATGAGATGATCCTTCCACCGAGAAATTGACATCCTCCTGATGTTGATTTCTTGTTGATGTTGCAGCCATCATAGTCAATATCAGTGTAGCCATAGAGATTGAAGTTGGTGTTCCTTGGATACTAAAGACCCAGTTTAGGTGCTCGTTTGAGGTATCTAAGGATTCTCTTGGCAGCAACTAGGTGAGACACCTTTGGAGCAGCTTGATATCTGGGACAGATGCATGTTGCAACATAATATCAGGTCTACTTGCTATGAGATACATTAGAGATCCAATGATTGCCCTATACTGATGTTGATCAGTTCCCCCTTAGAGTTAGGACAAATATTATGATTTCATTATAGGAGTCTTTGTTGGCTTATAATCTTTCATATCAAATCTTTCTAAAATATCAGATACATACTTAGATTGATTGATAAAGAACTCGTCTTTCATCTGCTTAATCTGAATTCCAAGGAAAAAGTCCATTTTTCCCATGGAGCTCATCTCAAACTTCTTCTTCATAATGCTCTCAAAGTCTTTGCACATTTGGTCATTTGAGGAACCAAATATGATGTCATCAACATAAACTTGTACGAGCAAAATGTCTTTCCTAGACATCAATGGTACCTCTTGTTTAACTATTCTTCAAGAGAAACTAAGACAATGTCTCATACCACAGCCTAGGTGCCTGGTGCAGCCCATAAAAAGCTTTATCCAGTTTGAACACATAGTTGGGGTGCTGTGGATCTTCAAATCCTGGAGGCTGGCACACATAGACTTCCCTATCTATATCCCCATATAGATATGTGCACTTGACATCTAGCTTGTAGACAGTAAAATTCTTGGATGCAACATAAGCAAGAAAGATCCATACTGCCTCAAGTCTTGTAATAGGTGAAAAGACATCAGTGTAATCAATTCCTTCCTCTTGAGTGTATTCTTGAACTACCAGTCTTGCCTTGTTCTTGATGATCAAGCCTCTCTCATCTCTCTTGTTTCTGAATACCTATTTTGTGCCTACTGGTACTTGACCGGATGGTAGTGGACATAGGTTCCAACCCTTTTGTCTTTTGAATTGAACCAATTCATCTTGCATTGATTCAACCCAACTACTATCTTTCAATGCTTCTTCTACTTTCTTGGGTTCCATCTGAGATAAGAAACATTAGTACAGGTAGACATTCCCATTGTGAGTTTGTCTTCTTGTTCTCACGCCTTCAAAGAATCACCAATGATGTTCTTAGCTAGACAAGTGTTATGAATTCTGAGCCTAAGGGGCACATCTAGTTGCATGGATAGATCTAGATTGGAAAAGTTTGGCTCAGGGTTTTGAACACTTGGTCCAGCCGATGTTTCACACTCATTCAATGAGGACTGATTAAATGAAAGAGAAACAACATCCGTATCAATTGGCTGTGCGGCAGTTGCGTTTTCCTTCAGAATTCTACTTCCATCAGATTGGTGTTGTGTATCGTCACCTAATGAGTTTTGAGGCTCATTTAGTTGACAACTTGTTGAAGCTCCACTATCTCTTGAGATAGATATGCTGTCAGATCTGATTATTATAGGAGCTTGATTTTCAGCAACTCTTGGAGAACTTGGAAGAGGTCTAGGTAACTCAAATAGTTGGTCATCATTAGAATTACTTTGAGTACCTGTTCCAGTAGAAACATTCTCACAAGAAGGTTTAGAATAGTTTGGAAACAATTCTAAATCAAAGATGTGATCAAGGCCATTCCCCCTAACACAAGGAGTGTGCTCATTGACAACAATGTTGGATGATTCCTTAAATTGTTGATTTTTAATGTTCTAAACCCTATAGGCAATAGAGTTGGAAGAATATCCGACAAAGATAGAATCATCCGACTTTTCAGCAACTTTTGCCAAATTGTCATTTGTGTTAAGTATGGTACACCTGCTGCCAAAGGACCTAAGAAAGCCAATGAACGGTGGCCTGTTGTTCCATAGCTCATAAGGGGTTTTTCTATGTGGCTTAACTACAAGAACTCTATTCCGCATATAACATGCAGTGCTGACTGCCTCTGCCCAGAATGTTAGAGGCAGCTTTGAATTAGCTAACATAGTTTGAGCAGCCTCAATAAGTGTCATGTTTCTCCTCTCAGCAACACCAATTTGTTGAGGAGTCTAGGAGCACTATATTGTCTGGCAATCCCTTTTGAGTTACAAAATGAGTCAAGATTCTTTAACTCCGACCCTTGATCACTTGTAATTATCTTAACCTTATGATCAATTTGATTTTCTATTTTAAGAATAAAAGATTTTAAAGTTTCAGCAATTTCATCTTTAGTTTTTAAAAAGAATACCCATGTAAACCTACTAAAATCATCAACAATCACAAGGCAGTATGATTTCCTTCCAATGCTCATTATACTTGTAGGACCAAATAGATCCATGTGCAATAAGTGTAATGAAATGGTGATAGAGGTAACTACTTTGGATTTATGAGATGTTCTATGTTTCTTTCCTTTCAGACATGCAACACAGTTATCTTTACAGAAAAATTCCTTTTTAGGCAAACCATGTACCAAGTTATTTCTAACCAATTTATTCATGGTTTTGAAATTGACATGACACACTCGTTTATGCCACAAAGTTGACTCATCACCATTAGCTTCGGAAGAAAGCATGAAACTTCACCCAATGGAGAAGCATTCTTCATTTCCATCTTGTACATATCCCTTTCCTGGGAGATCTAAGAAGCACCAATTCCCGAGGAATTGTCATCCCGGGTTTGAGGATAATGCACTCATGTTCAGTGAAAAGCATTTGGTTCTTTTGATCACAAAACTGAGAAACTCTTAATAGATTGTGTTCAAGCTGTTTGATAAAGTTTACTTTGTCGATTCTTAACTTGTAGTTGGATACACATTGTCTTTTTTGTCATGTGGATGTCCCTGCACATAAGGTGAAAAAGTTTAATTTTTATTGGAAACCCAAAGCCTTATTGGTCTTGGGCTTTTCCAATGATGAGGATTTAATTGAACCAAAGTGTATGCATGGGGGTTCAATTGATGGTTGTGAAGAAGAGGTTTGGGCTGTAGCATCTTGTTTAATGTTCCAATTCATTCCTTGGATAATCAAAGCAGATGAGCTTGATGAAGCTTGTGTAACATGGCATACTCTTGAGGCTTCTTTCTTCTCGGAAGAAGCTTTCCTCACCTTTTCTTCCGAATCAGTCTTCTTTTGGAAGGTTTCAAAGAAACTATTTTATTCTTATGAATTTCTTAGCCTTATCTTCCGAAGCTATTTTCCCTTCGGAAGAATGAGTTTCTTTCGAAAGCAACTTTGCTTCGAAAACAAACAGTCCTTTCCTCATCATTTGGACCATATGATAGGGTCCAAATGTGAAACCCTCCTTGACTTCTTCTTTATTTGCATAATGTGTGCTTGCAGGATTGTAGTCACAATCTTTAGCCATATGGTTTTGCAGACCACATATTATGCATGTAATGTTATCCTTTGAAGGATTAAAGACTATTGTTTCTTGCTCTTCTTGTCTTTATCAACAGTCTTCCCCTTTAACTTCTGATCCTTCAACAGGACAGGGGTGCTGGTACTACACTCCTTTCCAAGATCAAAGTTTCCAACCACTTGAAATCCGGCTGAAATGAATACACCCTTTTGTTTTGGGTCTATTTTCTACTTGTACTCAGCCACTCTCTTGGCCGTTTTTCTGGCTACCTTAGCCTTGTTTCTTCTAGCTTTGGTGGTTAGGGGATGATCATCACTTGTGGAGATAGGTTGATTTGCCTGATCCTTCCCTCTGATGGTCTCCATGGTTGTATCACTCTTCAACTTATGGGAAGATGGGTCAGCAGATGGAACCTCTTACTCTTCAGTCCCATATCTTGGTTGTCTAATAGACTCGTAAGAGTGTGGTGGAGAAATTTCATTGGTTCCCAACCCACCATTGTTTTGATAACAAATTTTTGAGTGGGAGGATTATGCAAGAATAGCTTGGAATTTTTGCTCAAAGATAGCATGCTTCCTGGCTTGAGCCTTAGCTGTGACAAGCTGGGCTTGAGCCTCAGTCAATTTGGAGATTAAATCTTTGATTTGAGTCTTATAGTTGGTATGTTCATGTTTTAAAAATAACATAGTTTTCCCCAACTCTTCAATTTTTATTTTATAGTTAGATTTAGCCCTTTTACAATCACTCTTAAGGATATTTAAAGACTCAATATCAGAATTAATTTCCATATTGTTGTCCTGATAAAATTTAACTAAAGCAATACAAGCTGGAGTACAGAGGTGTTCAAATACTTGTTGTCATGAGTTCCAGCCATCAATGCTTGTGTAGGGGTTACATCCTACACCACGAAGCTATAGTCCATTTCTTGAGCAATAGCAGCTGTGTGTTGCTCAGTTGGCTTTCTAGTTGTTTTTGGTTTGGTAGGGTGTATGGAGGCTTTAGAGGTTCCCAGATTTGATTTAGGAGCCTCACATTCTCTGGCAAAGTGTCCAAGGTTGTTACAGTTGTAACATTTGGCCTTTGTCTTGTCAAACCCAAACTTGTTGTTAGTTAGGTTTTGGGAAAATTGCCTTCCAGTTCTCTTGAAAAAATTCTCCGCCCTGTAATTTAACAAGGCCATTTGTTGGACAATGTCCATGTACGCGACATCATCTTGGCTGAAGCATTCTAGATCATCAAAGCTAAAGTGAAAATCACTAGAATGTCTAATTCCTGAGACAAAGGCACAACTGTCTTTGAAAGAACATGATTGAGCCATTGAGACTTGTAAGGCCCCGTTCCCGGGACGCTTACAGTTGGATCCTCATCGCACATAAAACATATAATTACATTAACATTAATAAAACGTTGCAGCGGAAACATTAAAAACAACATTCCATTTCATCATAAAAGCTTTTGCAAAACAATCCATCGTTATCAAGTTACAAAATACATGTCGCATTACATCACAAAAGCATTATAAAAATGGATGCCATCCAAAAAAGCTGAGTAGCCGCCCTGTGCCATCCTCAGCAACATTACCTGCCAACTAGAAACACATAAAAGTCAGCGTTGCTGAGTGAGTTCTAGTTTTATAATAAAACATACTTTTCTTTCATTAAAACCGTTCTTTACTTTTGCATGTGATCATACATCATACGTACACATAGATAATATCATTATTATCTTCATCATTTGTTCATTAACTTCCATTCATTCATACTTTCTTACTTTCATTCGTTCGTTCATCATTACATCTTTTCTTTCCGTCAAAACCATGAACTTTTACCCTTCCGTCAGCTGGTACTGGGTCGAAGCCTATCATAGACCTTCCATCACGGTGCACTGCACCCTTAACGTAGTACCGAAGGTAAAAATTCAGAAGTACCATTGTCATGCGCTATGCCCTTCTGTCAGCTCGTACTCGGCCGAAGCCTATCATAGGCCTTCCATCACGGTGCACAGCACCCTGGCCACAGTACCGAAGGCAAGCAACAATGGTTCTATACAAATAGTCAATCACAAA
The DNA here is from genome assembly GCA_025215565.1 of Flaveria ramosissima. Lineage (NCBI taxonomy): Eukaryota > Viridiplantae > Streptophyta > Magnoliopsida > Asterales > Asteraceae > Flaveria > Flaveria ramosissima. The sequence goes on from CM046039.1 coordinate 13,862,615, forward strand.
GAAGGACCCGATGTGCATCCTTCTGGGGTAGCTAACCCACACACCGTTGGGATAATAATCTACAATGGGGCATGTCCCGACATCCAAGGCTTGCAAGACATTTGTTACATTCCATTGTTTATTAATGCATGCATTCATCCATCATGTTCCTCTTTCATTATCTTCCACTTTACATTACATAATACTTTCATTTCATTCATTAACATTCCACATAAATCCAAGGGAAAATAATCATACATAGTAATAAGGAACATCAACATACACAGTCAACATCATCATACAGGGCATCATCATACATACACAACATACATCACGCATAATCATACAACATCATACATCATCATCATCGTACATCATCATACATCATCATCATACCTATCATAACATCTATGACCTCAAAAGTCAACTTACATAAACCCCCTAGAAACCCCCAAGTCGAACCTACTTCTGCAATTTCTCCCGAAAGTCAGAAAATAAACCATTGTTCTTCCGGGCGTATGAACCCTATTTGGGCGTATGGACACCCTTTAGTCGCATAGCCTCCCAGGCGACTGAACACTTAGGTGAATGGACATCAGGCAAATGGACCCTATGCGAATGGACCTATGCGGATGGACCTAAGGGCGAATGGACACCTATGCGTATGGACTCTCAGTCGCATAGCTTTCATGCGTATGGCCTTCAGTCACATGACTTCAGGCGCATGGGCTTCAGTCGCATACCCTTCGTGCGTATGAACCTCAGTCGCATGGCCTCCAGGCGCATGGACCTCAATCGCATAACCTTCAATCGCATGCCTTACATGCACATGAACTTCAGTCGCATGACTTTCATGCGTATTGATGTGCTCCGAATTATACATAAAAATCCTATCAAAAGCACATCAATTATTCCTTAATATCTTCCTTAAAATGATGAAAATCTACTTAAAAGTGTTAAATTGTGTTTTCAGGTGTTTAAAAGGGCAAGATGGACAAAAGGAGTATATTTAACAAGAAATTGAAGTGATTCGAGCTTTGGACTCCAAGCATGGGGCCGTGCCTCATTAAGCACGCCCCCATGCCTTGCTAGAAACACACCCCCGTGCTAAATTAACACACCCCCGTCCTTGGATATCTGACAGGACAAAAAGTACTGTCCCCTAAAAGTAGACACGGGGCCGTGCCCCATAAGCCACGGGGCCGTGCCCCACCTCCAACACGGGGCCGTGCCCTATTTAGCACGGGGCCGTGCCCGACACAACCTGCATGTACGAGCCGACCAACTTTCGTAAGAATTGTACTAGCACGGGGCCGTGCCTTTTAGGCACGGGGCCGTGCTTAAACACTCCGGAAAGCCTATAAATAGAAGCCTAAGCTCACCATTTTTGAAAAGCTTTGGTGGGAGAGTTACTCTGCAGAATTCTCTCGGGAATCAAGACTTCAAGATCATTTGGAGGCTCGGGAGGTGCATACAACACTTGGAAGAAGCTTGGGATCACCTAAACGTCATCCATTGTGGATTATCGGTTTGATTGTTCCATTTCACCGATGATCACTTATCTATCTTCTTTGTTATCTGTTGTTATGTTAAAGCTCATTATGAGCTAAACTCTATTTATCATCCTAATCGAATGAAACTTATGTAATTTGTGATGAACTAATGGTGTGATAAATATTTTGTTAATGTTATGGTGGTCTTGGGAAAACTATTGATGGGTTGCATCTACATTTGAACGGGAAGTTATAACTTTATGGTTTGTGATTGTGATTGTCATACAAGGTTGAAAACCGTATGATTAATTTTCATTCACGAAACCGGTCTTCATAAAAATCCATGGCTAATGAACTAGAAATGGTTATTAGAAATCATATCACTTTAACTTTCTGATCATTTGCGGGTTCCCTTTTATTAGTTCGGAAACTTCAGTAATTGTTACGATTTTCTAAAATTAATGGTATGTTAGGAAGGAACCTGATCAACTCTCTTTTTAACATTAAATTATGTTTTCAGAAATCGTATGTCAAATAGGACACAAATGATTCACCTACATTACTAGGGCTTTGATCTGAGCAGTAAACTCAGCCTGACAGGATCAAGTCACTACGGTAGCAGGATAGACGAGAAATCGTGCCGGCTCATCTTTATAAACATTAACATGATTACATTATTCAATATCTTTAAATCACATCACCAATTCATCACAATTACATAAGTGGAGTCTAATTAGGATGATAACTTTTATTCCCTGGTTTTAAATCCAAACGCTTCAAGTCTTAGTTTACTTTTTTTCTATTATTGTTTATTTTTAAACCCTAAAAATCTTTCCAAATGCAAATTATCACTTTCTTAAAAAAACCAAATCTGATAGTCAAACATCAAGTTTGTTGAGTAGGCTAGGTGTGTCCACGGATTGATACTCGGTTCTTACCAACACTATATTACCACACGACAGGTACACTGGCTTTTGTGTGTGTGGTTTAGTATTAGTAACAACCAATTAAAACTGAATCTGTGCAATAAATCTTTATCAAAATATATATACTATCTGCACCCATCAAGTTTTTGGCGCCGTTACCGGGGACACACGGCAATTTGAAAGACAAACTAAATTTTTGACTATCTTGCATATAACCTGTTAATATATTTTTGTTTAAACTTCATTTTTATTTTTAGGTAGTTTGCCTTAGTTAGTTTAGTTATTTTTTCCTGATTCATTTTAAGCCTTAGTTAGTTTAAGCTTCCTTAAGCTAGTGTATGTCCGACTCGTCTAGTTCTGAACTTGTTCCGCCTCTTCCGGAACCCGAACGACTTTTCCGTCAAAGATTGTGCAAAAGATCACAACAAGAAGCACTAGTCATTGAAGAAGACATTTTGGAAGATACACCATCCGAAGAAGACATGGCTAACCAAGACGAGGAAATGAAGATGACACACTATGCCACACCGTCAATAGATGGTTATGAGTCTAGTGTTGTCCAACCAGCAATAACGGCCAACAATTTCGAGATTAAGTCTAGTATTATCCAACTCGTAGAAAACTCTGTTCAGTTCCATGGGTTACAAGACGAAGATCCTAATGCTCACATCTCACGATTCCTTCGTATCTGTGCGACCTTCAAAATCAATAACTGTTCAGACAACACCATTCGACTAACACTTTTTCCATTTTCACTTCGAGGCCGAGCCATCGATTGGCTTGATTCACTTCCGCCTGGTTCCATCTGTTGGGGTTTGTATGACCATTTACATGTTGTTTAACCATTTAAACATATAAAACGCAGCGGAATATTCTACTTTAAACATGTTAAAGTTTCTGAAAATTACCATTATCATGTGTTAACAAACAAACCCATAACAAGAGGATCTTTGTTATGTGAAAAGCAAGCATAGAAAATAAACAAGAACACCTAAAACATGATATAATCATACCATAATAAAACCTTTCTGGATGCTGTGAAAACCGACCAAAAGAAGGCAGAAATGAATCAAAAGAAAGGCCAAGACTTCAAGGGTAGAAGTCCTCAAGTGTCCATACCCACAAGCCTACAAGAATACACCATCGTTGCTAGGATTTGAGCACCAAAATCGGGTCAAGAAGGCTGCTGGAGCCTTGTTCCAGCCGTGAACAACTGTTGGAGTTTGTTCCAGCCGCAAACTCCTTCTTCCATAAGAAGGGTTGATGTTCATGTGACCCTTTAGCATATATGAGTGAGAGCAAGATGAAGTGTGTGTGTGTTTTTGGCAGATTTTTGTATCAAAGACTTCAAAGGAACACAAAATGAGAGAGCCTCTCAAGGGGGGCGGCCGAAACCCTTTTAGGGTTGTTCCCCTCTTTGTTTTTTTCCCCAAAGGTCCTTATATATTAATCTTTTGTTAAACTAAAGATTAATATAGATATATATATATATAATTAACCTTTTAATTATATAACATACACACACTTTTATTATTTGATGTTATTTAACTAAATTAAACAACATTACAAATAATATCCATGAACAAAATATCCATATAAGTTGTTCAATCTCATATGCAACTTATTTAGAAAATCCATTTTTCTAAATTGGTGTATTTATTTAATTGTATGATCATATCATCAATTAAAAAATATTCGGTGTTTGCTAAGCTTGTTATTGGGTATGACCCGACTTGGATCATGACGTACTAACCACATCAATGTTCTATGTGTCTTGGGCATAAATAATCCAACAATCTCCCACTTGCACAAGATACGTAGAATATTGATGCAAGCAGTAAATACCGCCTAACAACGGTTTACTACCCTTAATACGCATGACTTAAAAGCCATTCAATAACATCATCCCTTTCAAGTTCCAAACTTGAAATGATTTAGGTGAATCGATCATCTATCCTTTTGTTTCAGATATCCTGTTAAATCCAAAGACACAGAATGATCATTCCTTGTTGATTTAACTTAATCAGGCCTTAGACATCTTGCTCTCAACGAATAAGAGGAACAAATCCCATCTTGACTGCATACGTTTCTCACAATCACCTTGTGTCACACCTGAACATAGCCTTATGTACTATCCATTATTTCAGAACAGTGAAGAACTAACTCAAGGTATAACATTTGGTGAATATCAAAACCCAATATGCATCTCAGGTCTGAGGATACTAAATGATATTCGCCTTTAGTCAAAATTACTTATGATCAATCAAAGAGATTCTATGTAGTAAAATTTGAGACGCGGGTCAGTCCAATATTTGCATCCCACAAATATCTATGAACCTTGGTAGCAACCAATTGCTCTATATTCATGCCTTATGAATATCTACCAATCCATGTTCATAATAGTCTTACATTCATATTTGTTCCCACAAGTATGACCGACTACGAACATTTAGAATAATAAACATATTCATGGATATAAACATGCTAAAAGGAAACGTAACTCAAATATATAAAAGAGTTAAATGTTACAATTGTTCCATATTTTATCTGCTAAAGGGATCAATTCCAATCACTAGAATATCGAAGTCCTAAGGCATAAGTATGACCCACATACTTTGCCCTTACAAGGAGCTTCGTGATTGGATCCGCAATGTTTTGATCTTTATGAACTTTACGAATACATATCTTTACCCTTTTCAACTCCATCCCTTATGATGTTGAATCTCCGCTCAAGGTGCTTAGTCTTTTGATGAGTACGGGGTTCCTTGATTTGAACAATCCCACCCATGTAATTACCAAAGATTTCTAGGGGGTCTTGAATGCTAGAGACCACCCCTAGATAAGCAATGGACAAATTTATCCATGACGCTTCCCAAGCTGCCAATGAAGCGGCTATGTATTCGGATTTTTGTAGTGAACAATGCTACCGTGTCTTGCTTTGAACCTTTCAAGGACACTTCTCCTCCATTCATAATGGAAGTATACCCCGATTGTGATCGAAAATTATCTCGGTCAGTTTTGGAAGCTTGCATCCGTGTAACCCTTTACAACGACTTCCTCTTCAACAGATCCGTATATTAGAAACATATCCTTAGTCCTACTAAGGTATTTCAATATACTTTTAACAGCCATCCGATGGTTATTTCTATTGGTATCTACTTTGTCATACTTGATAAGCATGCTCGTCCGGTCTAGTGCATATCATTACACAAATGATGGATCCTATAGCAAATGCGTATGGGATATCCGTCATTTGATTTTTCTCATCCGAGCTTGGACATTGAGACGTAGTCAACACTGTCCCTCCTTGAATAGGTACCATACCTTTCTAAGAGTTTTTTTTCATCTTGAACCTTTTCAAGATTTTATCAATATATATGCACTTTGGTTTAACCCTATCAACCACCTCGATCTATCCTTATAGATCCTTATTCCAAAATATGGGTGGCTTAAACGAGATCTTATATGAAAAACATCTTCCAAGCTAGGTTTTAACACCTTCCAAGGTTGGAATATTATTTCCAAATAATAGTGTGTCATCAACATACAATTCTAAGAATACAATTATGCTCCCACTAGCCTTCATATATACACAACCTTCTCGATGCTTGTTTCAACCCATAGATTGATCACTTTAACTTAAATACATTATTAGGATGTCATGGATCGATAAAACCATCATGCTAAACTGTATGGATAGTCTCTTCGAGATGTTCATTAAGAAAAGCGGTTTTGACATCCATTTGCCAAAACTCATATTCAAAATATGAAGTTATGGAACATAATATCCTAATCGACTTTAGCATTGCCACGGGCGTAAGAGTTTCATCATATTCAACCAATTGAGTTTGATGGAAACTTTATGCTATAAGTCTTGACTTATAAGTATTCAAGTCTCCATGTATATCTGTTTTCATCTTGAAAACCCACTTGTATCCAACCGGTTTGGAGTTAAGTGGAGGGTCAACCAATTCCCAAACTTGGTTGTTATAAATGGATTGCAACCTTACGTTCATGGCTTCTAGCCATTTGTCCCAATCCAAATTGGACATAGCATCTTGGTATATGGTTAGCCTACAGGGGTCAACCACATAGCATCCATTCTTGGAATATTCATATCACTTTAGATGGAATACTAACTCTACCAGATTTGTGAATGTTTTGTGTATATTTATCAACCTCTTGATCATCATCAACAACCTCTTGTTGGTAGCTAGTGTCAACCAAAAGTGTACCGGCTTGTGGATTTTGATCCTTATCAAGTTCCACAGTTCTATACGTCATTCCTTCTATAAAGAACTTGGTTTCCAAGAACTTAGCCTTTCGAGCAATAAATATTTTTGCTCCTTTGAGTCAAAGAAACAGTATCCCATACAGTCTCTGTGGATTCTCAACTAATATACACTTTCTTTGTCCGGGTCATATTCATAATATGAGCCTCAGAGAGTAATGCGAAAACCCAAAATGATAAAGGTGGTTAGCTCATATCCATAATAAATTGAACCATATCCAAATAGGGTTCAGTTTCTCCTTTATCAGAATGAAGAACATAGATAGTTATGAAGAGTTGATCTTCTACTTCATTATTGAAGATTTTGAACATTTCAAAAGCTTCATACTTATGTGTCATCAAGTGCACACAATAATAGCGACTGTAATCCTCGGTAAAAGTAATGAAGTATCTTTCACCAATCTTTGTCATTGTCTTAAAAGGACCACATACATCCAAATGTATCATTCTTAATAGTCTTTTGGTTCACACTTATCAAGTGAAACATTTTCATTTGTTTCCAAAAGACCATTCTTTTGAAGTGTTTGAATCCAATTCTTGTTTATGTAACTAAGACGACAATGTCAAAGACAATAATAACTTAAACCCATTTTAAGTTTCTTGGTGCTTAATGTGTATAATGAGTTATTACAGGACGAATTATCATGAACCAATTCATGGATATCATTAAAAGGCATATCCTTAAAATGAAATACATCATCCATAAAACTTAATACCATTATTTACAAACTTTAAATCATGATCATATTGTTTTAATAGGAAACATTAATTATGTTCCTAGTCAAACTAGGTGCATATAAAATATTTTGAGAACAACTTCCAAACCATTTGAAAGTCTCAAAACAGAGTTTCCCTCCTTGAAGCACACATTTCTTTGAACCCCTTTGCAACAATTGCAAGTATGAGTCTCACATCCGGTATCCAATACCCATGTGTTTGAAGAAATGACATTTAATACAATGTGTGAATCATGGAAATTGTATTTGAGGTTTGCCCAACATCCCTCTTGTCTTTCAACTCCTTGAGATAGGAGGGACAATTCCTTTTCATTGTCCTATCTCTCCATACTCAAAGCATGGAACGTTCTTCGTTACCATAGGCTTTATAAGCTTAGGTTTTTCGAGGTTTCGCATTAACCTTTGCTTTGATGTATTCCTTTCCTTTGGCAATAATTGCCTTAGGATCGGGATTGGCCATTTCTTATAGCCTCCCTCATTGATCGAGAGAATAGGTAGAACCTCTCTACCCATCCCTGCCTCGGTTGCTTTGAGCATTGCGTGAAGTTCACCAATGCTCTTGTCCCATCCGTTCATATTACAGTTTATTATGAATGTTTCAAACCTTTAGTTAGGCAGTCAAGGATCAAATCCTTGGCCAACTACTTTGAGACAGGACAATTAAGCATCTTGAGGCTATCAATGTGGCTTTTCATCTTAAGAATATATAAGATGATATCGATTGGGTTTCTTCCATGTGACATGTATAAAGTGCTCGACCGTTTCGAAGCAATCTACTAAAGTTTGTTGAAGGAACATTTCCTTCAACTAGATTATCATGTCATATGCCCCATGATGCTCCAAACCCTTTTGGAGTTCGGGAATCATATTCCCAACATGAGGTAGGATACTTGCACAGAATCCTTAGTGTGCCTAAGCCAATCATCAATAGCCTTAACATCAACAGCGTTTGGTTGGTAAGGTATGGGATCGTCAAGGACATAGGCCTTTACTCATTTTTGAGAACGATTCTCAAGTTTCAAAATTGAGTCCATAAGGTTATTATGGTTAAGACGATCCCCTTTTAAGATGGTTCTCGGTGATAGGGAGGGACGGACGGGGTAGTAGCATTGGTTTTGCGGCTATTACTACAAAATTATAAAGTTCATTTTAGTATTTCTGAAAAATTGCATTTTAACTATTAATACCCTTTACACGTCTCATAGACAATTAATAATTAAAATCTAGAATCCAACGTTATATTTAAATGATGGTTAGGTGACCTTTATCCCATTATTTAAATTAACAAGGTAGTCAACAGTTGACAATTGCAACCTATTGCAACTTCTAGTCTTATGGGATCGGTTAAACATCATATGTTTAGTCGGCATGTTTGATCCCATCAACACCATTGTACGCCATGCTTCGGTGACCCTAATCACATGGTTTCCAATTCAAGTCGTCCTACTTACACACACGTGTGAGTTTTCACACACAAGTGGTTAGGTTACCTTTATCCCACAAGCACGTTAGACTCACCTCAAAGATACAAGGTCCCTACAAGTGGTTAGGTGACCTTTATCCCACAAATAGTTCCCAAGTGATTCGAGTGTCGTGTAAAAGGATGGTGTTAGACTTGTTACTAAAGGGATTTATGTTTTCATTAATTCTAGTTATGAAAACTCTATGTATATTGTATTCGCATGCTTTCAAATACATGGTACCCTATGGTTCTCTTTTAATAAAACTTCTTTTATTTTGAAATCATTAATCCTTTTAATAACATTTTATTAATCACTTAATGATTAGGAACCAAAAATTCAGCTTGTTATGATAATTTATTTAGATTGTTAAGCATATCCATATATCAAACAATCAACATAAAATGAATAATCAAACAAGCATATATCAAACAACCACATGTGCATAACCATAGCCACTATGTTGACGACACTTGTTTCCCATCACAAGTGTTATCATTAGGTCTTTCCTAAGGGTTGAACACAACACAAAATTGAGATCACAATGGATCTCCCACTTGATGTCGCATCCGTATGCTTCAAGTCCACTTTGTGTCTTCCTTTTGTGCTTCCTTCCCGAGCATCTTCATTTACATAATATATATCCTAATACATATTTTCTAGTAAAAGAGAAATACTCCTAATCTATTATTACATCCCAATGAACAAATAGATAAATTACAAGCATAAAACTTACAACCCAATTGAACGAAAATGACCAAAACAAACATGCAACCAAACCAAAACAACACAAGGTCTAAGTTAGGTTATGCACCATCAAATGAACAATCACAAACATCATTCAACAAACAAAATAAATCCCATCAAACCCCAAATCTTCAGCCAACACAAACTGAAAATTAGGGTTTGTTTGTCCAAACAAACAACAATCAAAACATATCAACCAATTGACATTCCTATCTTTCGAAGTTTAATCATAAGCATGAAGATATAACTTTGAAAGACATGGGGTTATTAAATCAACCAAAATCAGCCTCTAATAACTTGATAAACATCCTTTAAAACTGATTTTACAAGGATAATGATGCTAGTTTCCACATAACCGGCTCTAGATGCCATTGTTGGGGTTTGTATGACCACTTACATGTTGTTTAACCATTTAAAAATATAAAACGCAGCGGAATATTCTACTTTAAACATGTTAAAGTTTCTGAAAATTACCATTACCATGTGTTAACAAACAAACCCATAACAAGAGGATCTTTTTTATGTGAAAAGCAAGCATACAAAATAAACAAGAACACCTAAAACATGATATAATCATACCATAATAAAACCTTTCTGGATGCTGTGAAAACCGACCAAAAGAAGGCAGAAATGAGTCAAAAGAAAGGCCAAGACTTCAAGGGTAGAAGTCCTCAAGTGTCCATACCCACAAGCCTACAAGAAAACACCATCGTTGCTAGGATTTGAGCACCAAAATCGGGTCAAGAAGGCTGCTGGAGCCTTGTTCCAGCCGTGAACAACTGCTGGAGTTTGTTCCAGCCGCAAACTCCTTCTTCCATAAGAAGGGTTGATGTTCATGTGACCCTTTAGCATATATGAGTGAGAGCAAGATGAAGTGTGTGTGTGTTTTTGGCTGATTTTTGTATCAAAGACTTCAAAGGAACACAAAATGAGAGAGCCTCTCAAGGGAGGCGGCCGAAACCCTTTTAGGGTTGTTCTCCCCTTTGTTTTTTCCCCAAAGGTCCTTATATATTAATCTTTTGTTAAACTAAAGATTAATATAGATATATATATATATATAATTAACCTTTTAATTATATAACATACACACACTTTTATTATTTGATGTTATAAAACTAAATTAAACAACATTACAAATAATATCCATGAACAAAATATCCATATAAGTTGTTCAATCTCATATGCAACTTAGTTAGAAAACCCATTTTGCTAAATTGGTGTATTTATTTAATTGTATGATCATATCATCAATTAAATAATATTCGGTGTTTGCTAAGCTTGTTATTGAGTATGACCCGACTTGGATCATGACGTACTAACCACATCAATGTTCTATGTGTCTTGGGCATAAATAATCCAACACCATCACCACATGGGCGGGAATGGCTGAACAATTCCTTTTGAAATACTTTCCACCCGATCGTACTGCCAAACTAAGAAGCAGCATCATAAGTTTACGCCAAGACGACGATGAATCATTACATGCAGCATGGGAGAGATATAAAAGTCTCCTTCGAAGATGCCCACATCACGGACTTGATCTGTGGCTGCAGTGTCAAACCTTTAACGATGCGATCAGTGGAGCTCACAAGCAAGCGGTAGACCAAAGTGCGTGAGGAGATTTTGGAAGTGTCACGCCAACAGAAGCATATCAAGCCTTAGAAAGAGCAGCTAAGAAGAGCTTTGCTTACAATCCCTTAAGAACCAAACCCAGTTCTAAAGGTATTCATCAAGTAGACTCTGAAACCCTATTTGCAGCCCAATTAGAAGCTCTAACCAAAAATTTGAACAATTGCAAAGCGAGCTAATGAAAACTTGTGACAACCGACCTCCAGGTTGTTACCCTAACCCTAGATTACTTGCATCATTATCCATGTTATGAGTGCTAATAATTGAAACTATTCAACCCTACTATGAAATTGGAAACAATTCTTACTATTTGATGTAAATTATGATTTCATGTGATTTTTATTATTGACTTTTAACCAATTTAGGTTTCTACCTTTTTAAAAATTAGTGTCCCGGGAATGTCAACTAGTCACCCTTACAAAATTAAATTCAAGAGAAGGCAATTAAAATGTGAGCATACACACTCACACTTACATAATTTCGGCCATGCATGCATGGGCATGCATTAGATACCTCAATTCACCATCCACTAAATAATACATAATACCCAATACTACAAAATTACACTACACAATATAAATTACAATTAAAATTAAATGGAAAATCCTCCCCCACTACCCTCCAAGTTCGGCCGCCCCTCTCACCACTCCCCTCCTCTCTTCACCACCACCCCACACACCCACTCACCTTTCATGCACCTCTCTCCCTCTCTCTCCCTCTCTCCCTTAATTCGAATCAGCTGAACAAACACACACACCTCACAACACTCCTAAAATCAGATTCTCTCTAAGTCTTGTGAAGAAAAATCGAAGAACACATCAAGTTCTAATCGGCCAAGAGCAAAACCGCAAAGAAGTGGCCTTGTTCGCGAGATTTGGTCACACAACCGTACTTGTTCCACCTTTCCAGCCTTGGTTAGAGTTTCTCCATTCAAGTCCAAGGAGTTTCAAGCCATTCACGGCCATCAAGACCTTCTAAACCGTGAGTTACATCGAGTGTAAGCTCATGTTGTCGGTTTTGTGACATTTCTCTTGTTTTCTTCGTTTATCATCTAAGATCCGTGTATTTCCTTGTTGTAGCAGAAACATCTCACCATCATCTCGTTCTTAAGGAGTTCCCAACGTTCTTAAAGGTAAACTTCATGTTATGTTAGTCATTCTTGAGGTGGAAACCGATTTCCACCATGAAAACCCTCATTTTGAGTGTTTTGATATCATCTAACTTGTGAAAGCTTCAACTCTTGTAAACCAAACTTGTGACCTACATTTTTATGACTTAATGGACTCCCAAGAACCTGTTTTTAAAAGTTCCAAGAGGCTACATACTCAAATCCACGGTTGATACATGGATTTCACCTTGAAACCCTCCTTTCTACGTGTAACAACACCCTTTTGAGCATTTGTTTGAAAAATCCTTTTAACCAAGACCCATAACCTACTCATGAACGACTTAATGACACCTTAATAATCTGTTTATGAAGTTAAACGAAGTGTTGGTAACATTTAAACTCAAGTTAAGATGGTTTACACAAGTGTAATTGTCGGTTATGACATTTTCTACATATATGAAGCATATGGATGTATAGATCAACTAGGCAACATTTTGGGACTGAAATTTCAGTAGGTTTTATTGAATATTAGAAGTTTTAGCAATGTTTAATCTCTGGAATAAAGGACATGTTGTGATTTACCCTCTTTTAGTCACTTTCGGGACCCGAAAACATGGTAAAATGACTTAAAAATAGTAAGAATACAAATTTAACATTCTTGAAAAGTATTCCAGGCTCAAAAATATAAATAAAGTACTCTGGAGTTAATGGATAATTTAAATGGTCAAAGACACAAATAAATGACATTTTAACTAAAAACGGGTACAAACCGAGCATCGTTTTTGAGAAAAATCCAAAAAATAGAGTTCAAAACTAAGATTTATAAAAATCATATGATTTCAGTAATTTAAGTAATAAAGGACTTAAAGTATTTAAAAATTTGGTCAAACAAGCTTTAAATGGTCAAACCCGGTCAAAACCGCGTATTAACGGGTCAAACGTAAAAACAAGATTTTTAACTATAAAGGGCCAATTTACACAATTTAAGGACTTAAAAATTTATAAAGAAATCTTTTAGAAAATACCTACTGGTCCAAGATTTAAATATATGAAAACTCCAAATTACTGTTAAAACTATCCGGCTTTTACCGTAACGGGAGCGTTAAACGCGCAGTTTTTAAAATCGAACCCGTAGACTAAAGTTTTGAAGCACTTAATCCATAATAATTATATGACTCTAGTAATCTGATTTTTGGTCTTAAATGACATAAAGGGCAAGAAACTAAACTTGAGGGTAGAAACTGTCAATTTTAAAACTTGAGGGACCAAACTGTAAAATTTTTCCAAACCTTACAACCGAATTCCAGGAAGCTAATAACCACTTGAACAACAAAAGTCCTTAATATACTTAACCTAATGAAGTGAAAATCCTAATTTTCATGAAGACGCCTTGACCTGCCATAAAAGGAAACTTTATACAAACCTTCACGAAACCAAAGCCTTACTCAATAGCTAAACCCTTGACACCATTGTTGCACTTTGAATGAGTTTAGGGCAGTAGCTTATTGTTTAATATGTACATGTTAGGGTGCTAGACTTGTGACACTTCCCGGCACATCAAGAGACTTTTGATTTGGAAACCTAAGGTGAGTTCTAGTGATCCCCCTTTTTACTATTGTTTTGGGATGAAACATGCTCTACTTTTTATGAACTATGATTGTGCTTTATTTGATGATTCTATGTGGGATTTGTGGTTACCTGCTGATTCTTATATCATGATCATTAATTCTTTCGTGAACCGCTTGATTTATATGGATAGATCTATTTGGGGAATCCCCCACACACAGTGGCTTCCGTTCCAGGAAGGTTACCCCACTGAGATCCTGAGGGATCGTTGTGGCATGTAACAAGTTTTGTTAAGATACTATGGTGAACCATCCGGGCAGGTAGGGTTCACTGGTTTGGGGCTCAGTTTCTTCCTTCGGGAATATCCGGTAAACACAACTTTAGAAGAGGCTAACCGGGACTGAGTGCAGGGTTGATTATGATTTTTCCCACGATGATAAACAATGATTATTTTCTTTTAATCAAAGAAGGATTTGTTAAGTCCTTTTGTTTTTAAACTTTAAGCACTTGAATTCACCAACTTTTTAGTTGACACAATTTTCTTTTGAGCATTTTCAGGTAATGTATGAAGAGATCATAGCTGTTGTGAAGACCTAGACTTATCCCCGTGACATGGCATTGGCTTATTTCCTTGATGAAACAATTGAACAATTTATATTTTGTGTTGAACAAGTACAATTTTATTTTTATGGATGATTGTAAAAACTCATTTGGGGGCTTGATGTGTCTCTAGCCCTGCTATCTTTTCAAAACTTTAATGCCATGTGATATTCTCTCCTTTGAGCTCTTATAATGGTTTGTTTCCGCTGCCATATGTTGTTGCTAGTCTGTGACGTCCCACCCTACCTGGGCCTGGGGTGTGACAGATTGGTATCAGAGCCAAAGGTTGTAGAGAAGTCGGGAATGCCATAGTAGACCCTAGGCTACAACCCTGATACCCTAGGACTGTCCTTGTGGGAAGTGTTGGGATGATCGGGTTGGGTAAATTGATGATTACACTTGATCAACGTAATCATGAATTTACCGGACGCGTAATTTCCATCACTGATCTTTAGGTTATGGTTGGACTTTTTCTGGTTTATATTGATGATTTGAAACTAATTTTAAAAAAGGGGATTTAAATGATTTTTATGATGAACTATGTTATCCGATACTACTTGAAGAAACTATTGATCTGGGCAAAACAGACAGCTATATGTTGAAATAACAGATACTATTGCCATCACTACTATTATTAGTACTATTATGTAAATCATGAGCTATGAGAAACCAAATTACTCATGATGTATTTCTTACAGGACAACGTCAATGGCTGATAAAGGAAAGGCGCCTGCTCACCGACACTGAGACCGCTCCTACCGGAAACCTGAGGAGAGAGAAGCCCCAGACGGAGTATGAGGCGTACCTCCGGAGATGCGGACATCCAGGGTGGATATCCGTCACGTCCGAAGACACTGAGGCTTCCGAGGACTCTTCCTCCACATCACCTTCCCGAAGCCGAACGCGATCCCACTCTCCTCAAGTAGCTGCTCCGACCCTCTCACCCATCCCACCTATTGGGAATAGGGGTGCGCGTACTGTCACCCGACCTCGCAAAAGCGTTAGGCCAGGATCCTCCGTATCCTTTAGGATGCCTCCTCCTCCTCCCCCGCCTGTTAGGATTCCGACATCGGTACCCCCACTGTTTGACCCTCGTGACGAACGCCTGATGCCGCCGAGACATAGTATGTATGACGGCCCTAGCGTACTGGCTGGTGATAGGTACTCCCAGTCGAGTCGCCGGGCAAGTGATGTAGGACCCTCCGATGCGACATTGGATGAGATTTTGAGGACTGTTCGCCGTCATGAGCTGACTGTTCAGCACGCCACTCGAACTTCTCAGTCGGCTCAGTTCCAGGCGATGATGGCTACACAGGGAGTGAAGCGTTTGGAGCAGGAGCAGAGGAAGAAGGGTACAGGATGGTTTGGATGGCTAAAGAGGAAGTGGATGTGAGAACTGGAGTACTCAGTGGGATTTATCTGTCTGTGGACAGTAGAAGGAAACTATTTGAATTCTTATTCGATACTATTATTTTATTATCATGGGGGTGATGGCACCTTCCAAATTGTAAGAGCATGACTCTGATTCTATTTGTTTGGATGATACTATCGTAAACTGCTATTGGGATGCTAGAATTATTAAACTGTCTGTATTGAATTGCTATATGTTTTGTTGTGCCTTGAAATTTGTCTGTGTCTTTTCTAAGTGGTTGCCCAACTGTTATGTCATGTTTTGATTTGGACTTTTTAAGGTTCTTTAGTGGGTTGTAAATACATATGTGCATGCCATGATCCCTCTTCCGAGGCATAGTGTGGTAGGATAATGATGCATAGGCTATCCGAAACAAAAATTTATGAGATGCTAAACGAATCTATTTGTGATACTATCAGAATGCCGACTCGCAGAGGAACACGTTTTGGTCGACGTGGAGCCACCAGGGGCCGCCATGAGGAAGCAAGGCCTATTGGAAACCAACCTACTCCACCAGGGACTCCCCACGGGGAGAATACTAATCAAGAGAGTGACGAAAGGATTGCTAACCTCGTAGCTCAGCAACTGGCCAACGCCATTCCGACTATTATTGCACAGATAAATGCAGACCGGGATAACACTACTGGTAATGAACGGCCGGTAAACGATGAGAGCCACGACGAAGAAGCCGAGGCGTTAAGGAATGGGTGCTCTTACAAGACCTTCATGGCATGTAAGCCCAAGGACTTCTATGGCACCGAGGGTGCTATAGAGACTTACAGGTGGATCGACGAAATGGAAGCCGTCTTAGACATCAGCGAGTGCAAGATGGAGCATATGGTGAGATTTGCATCACAATCTCTCAAGGGATCAGCTCTTGAATGGTGGAAGTCCATTACTCAGAGCCGTGGAAGAAACGTGGCTAATCGAATGGGTTGGACTGAATTCCGAGAGCTAATGACCAACAAATATTGCCCCATCAATCAACTCGAGAAGCTGGAGACAGAATTTTTAAGCTTGGAGATGAAAGAACCCAACTACACCGAATACATCAATCGTTTCTTAGCCCTGTCCCGACTTGTGCCACATTTGGTGACGCCAGAAGCCAAAGGTGTAGCACGGTTCATCTGGGGACTACACCCAAGAGTTAGGGGTATGGTTCGTGCCTCTCAGCCTGTGACCCTGCAAGCTGCTGTCGACCTAACCCGCAGTTTGAACTGATGATCTAATTAGAGCTGGATGGACGATCAAGGAAGGGCTGATGAGAAGAAGAAGTTTGTTGGTGATAAAAGGAAGTGGTTTGAAGCAAAAAGAGCGGTTGGAAGTAGCAGTGGGTCAAGTAGAAGGAGTTCTGAAGGAGTGAGACGTGATGATCAAGGAAGCAAAAACCGGAGATTGTATACGGGGACAAGCCCCATTCTGCAGCAAGTGCAAGTTACATCATCAAGGGGAATGTAACCCGATGCCCTGTTTTAGGTGCAAGAGAAAGGCCTTTAATTAAAGACTGTACTTATGCACCGGGGAAACAATGCTATGAGTGTGGAGATCCAGAGCATATGAGGAACAAGTGTCCTAAATGGGTAGAGACAAGGAAGCCAAGCACAACAAGCCTAAGGGAAGAGCTTTCGTTATGGACCCATCAGGAGCTCGTAGGGAACCCGACGTGGTCAACGGTACGTTCCTTGTAAACAATCATCCCGCTACTGTACTCTTTGATACTGGAGCGACTGCTAGTTTTATCTCTAGTACTTTTAGGCCATTGATTGACTTAGACGTGTGTACCTGGCTGATACATTACCGTAGAATTAGCTGATGGTAATATTTTAGAAGCTAACGAAATCATTAGGGATTGCCCCCTGAATCTAAAAGGGAATACGTTTAAGATTGACTTGATGCCCATTAAGTTAGGAGGATTTGATGTGGTCGTGGGTATGGACTGGTTAGCGAAGCATAAGGTCGAAATCGTATGTGATGAGCGACTGCTCAAGATACCGTTGAGCGGCGAAGAAGTGTTAGTGGTAGAAGGTGAAAGGAGTAACACTCTATACCCTATGATATCCCACTTAAAAGCTACCAAGAGCTTGAAGAAGGGATGTCCTAGCTTTTATAGTATATGTGATGAAAGCCCAAAAGGAGAAGAAGATCGAAGAGATTCCCGTGGTTTCGGAATACCCAGATGTGTTTCCGGAAGAACTACCAGGACTTCCCCCGAATCGGCAAGTTGAATTCCAGATAGACTTGTTGCCTGGTGTTGCACCAGTAGCCAAGGCACCGTACCGGCTCGCCCCACCTGAGATGAAGGAGCTAATGGTACAAATTCAAGAACTACTGGACAAGGGATTTATACGTCCGAGTGTTTCTCCATGGGGTGCCCCGGTACTATTCGTGAAAAAGAAAGACGGAACCCTGAGAATGTGTATTGATTACAGGGAATTGAATAAGCTGACCATAAAGAACCGTTACCCTCTCCCGAGAATAGATGACCTATTTGATCAACTGCAAGGAGCAAGTTATTTCTCCAAAATAGACTTGAGGTCAGGATACCACCAGCTGAAGTTAAGAGAAGAAGATATACCCAAAACCGCCTTCCGAACTAGGTATGGACACTATGAGTATTTGGTCATGCCCTTTGGACTGACTAATGCTCCAGCAGCATTCATGGACCTCATGAATCGCGTTTGCCGCCCTTACCTCGACAAGTTTGTGATCGTGTTTATCGACGACATACTGATCTATTCTCAAAGTAAAGACAAGCACGAGAAGCATCTCAGGCTAATTCTTGAACTGCTCAAGAATGAGCAACTATATGCTAAGTTCTCTAAATGTGAATTCTGGATGCGCCAGATCCAATTCTTAGGTCATGTGGTAAATGAGGATGGGATTCAAGTTGACCCTTCCAAATTGAGGCCATAAAGAATTGGAAGATTCCTGAAACTCCTACGGAGATAAGGCAATACTTAGGACTGGCTGGCTATTACCGAAGATTTATAAAGGACTTCTCGCGTATAGTGCAACTTTGACCGCACTAACCAAGAAAACACAACCTTTGTGTGGGAGCGAGAGCAGAACGAGGCGTTTGAAACGCTTAAGGAAAAGTTATGCAGTGCACCTATCCTTGCTCTTCCAGAAGGAGTAGAAGACTTCGTGGTCTATTGTGACGCTTCGCGTCAAGGGCTAGGATGTGTATTGATGCAACGCAACAAGGTGATTGCTTACGCATCGAGACTGCTGAATGATCATGAGAAGAGCTACACGACGCACGATCTGGAGTTGGGTGCCGTGGTGTTTGCCCTTAGATATGGAGGCACTACCTTTATGGCACAAAGTGCATCATCTACACTGACCATAGAAGCTTGTAGCATATCCTTGACCAAAAGATGCTCAACATGCGTCAGAGAAGATGGGTTGAGCTATTGAACGATTACGAGTGCGAGATCCGCTACCATCCTGGTAAGGCCAATGTTGTGGCGGATGCGTTGAGCCGAAAGGAAAGAGAGAAACCTCTTCGAGTACGAGCCTTAAGGATGAGTGTGTATACCAACCTTATAGCAAAACTGAAGGAAGCTCAAGGCGAGGCATTAAAGGAAGAAAAACTAAAGGAAGAAGGATTGACTGGAATGGAAAAGCAATTGAGAGATAGGGGATGATGGTACATATAGATATGGTGGAAGGACTTTGGTGCCAAAACACGAAGGAATTCGAGAAGTAATCCTCGACGAAGCGCACAAGTCTAGGTATTCAATTCACCCTGGAAGTGATAAGATGTACCAGGATTAAAGACACTTTTCTGGTGGCCGGGAATCAAGAGATCAATCGCCGTTTATGTGGGGAAATGTTTAACTTGTGCCATGGTAAAAGCTGAGAACCAAAAACCATCAGGAACGTTGCAGCAACCTGAGATTCCAGAATGGAAATGGGATAATGTTACGATGGATTTTGTTACCAAGTTGCCTAGAACGTTTAAAGGTCACGATGCTATTTGGGTAATAGTGGATAGATTAACAAAATCAGTCACTTCTTGCCAATTAGAGAAGACTACGACATGACGAAACTGGCCCAACTTTATGTCGACGAGATTGTAACAAGGCATGGAGTGCCTCGTCGATCATCTCAGACCGTGATAGCCGTTTCACCTCTCATTTCTGGAAATCGTTCCAGCAAGCTTTAGGAACCCGTTTAGATCTTAGCACGGCTTACCACCCTCAGACCGACGGACAGAGCGAAAGAACTATTCAAACGATGGAAGACATGTTGAGAGCTTGCGTGATGGACTTTGGCGGAAACTGGGATAACCATCTTCCTTTGGTGGAATTCGCCTATAACAATAGTTACCACGCGAGTATCAAAGCCGCTCCGTATGAGGCCTTTTATGGCAGGAAATGCCGATCACCCTTGAGTTGGAATGAGATTGGCGACAGCCAAGTGATGGGACCCGACATAGTGTTGGAAACCACCGACAAGATCTATAAGATAAAGGAGCGACTGAAAGCAGCCAGAGATCGACAGAAGAAGTACGCTGACAGGAGGCGGAAACCTCTAGAGTTCCAAGTGGGCAACAGAGTGATGCTAAAGGGCACCGTGGAAAGGAACAATGAGGTCGAAAGAGAGGAAAACTAAGCCCAAGATACATTGGACCATTCGAGATAATGGCGAGAATTGGCCCAGTGGCATATAAGTTGAAACTACCTCCGGGTTGAGTCACATACACGACACCTTTCATGTGTCAAACTTGAAGAAGAGCATGGTAGACAAAACCCTGGAACTACCATTAAAAGAAGCAAGGATAAGCGACAAACTGAACTTTGTGGAAGAACATGTGGAGATCACGGATCGTTTGGTCAAACAACTCCGGCGGAGCCGCATACCCAAGGTTAAGGTTAGATGGAACTCCAAGCGAGGGCCTGAATTTACTTGGGAGCGTGAAGATGAAATGAGAAATAACTATCCACACCTCTTCAAACCCACCTGTTCAGTCTCTAAGCAGAGTTAAAATTCGGGACGAAATTTCCTAAACGGTGGGAGAATGTGACAACCGACCTCCAGGTTGTTACCCTAACCCTAGATTACTTGCATCATTATCCATGTTATGAGTGCTAATAATTGAAACTATTCAACCCTACTATGAAATTGGAAACAATTCTTACTATTTGATGTAAATTATGATTTCATGTGATTTTTATTATTGACTTTTAACCAATTTAGGTTTCTACCTTTTTAAAAATTAGTGTCCCGGGAATGTCAACTAGTCACCCTTACAAATTAAATTCAAGAGAAGGCAATTAAAATGTGAGCATACACACTCACACTTACATAATTTCGGCCATGCATGCATGGGCATGCATTAGATACCTCAATTTACCATCCACTAAATAATACATAATACCCAATTTTATTACACTACACATATAATTACAATTAAAATTAAATGGAAAATCCTCCCTCACTACCCTCCAAGTTCGGCCGCCCCTCTCACCACTCCCCTCCTCTCTTCACCACCACCCCACACACCCACTCACCTTTCATGCACCTCTCTCCCTCTCTCTCCCTCTCTCCCTAATTCGAATCAGCTGAACAAACACACACACACACACCTCACAAACTCCTAAAATCAGATTCTCTCTAAGTCTTGTGAAGAAAACTTGAAGAAACACATCAAGTTCTAATCGGCCAAGAGCAAAACCGCAAAGAAGTGGCCTTGTTCGCGAGATTTGGTCACACAACCGTACTTGTTCCACCTTTCCAGCCTTGGTTAGAGTTTCTCCATTCAAGTCCAAGGAGTTTCAAGCCATTCACGGCCATCAACACCTTCTAAACCGTGAGTTACATCGAGTGTAAGCTCATGTTGTCGGTTTTGTGACATTCTCTTGTTTTCTTCGTTTATCATCTAAGAACCGTGTATTTCCTTGTTGTAGCATAAACATCTCACCATCATCTCGTTCTTAAGGAGTTCCCAACGTTCTTAAAGGTAAACTCATGTTATGTTAGTCATTCTTGAGGTGGAAACCGATTTCCACCATGAAAACCCTCATTTTGAGTGTTTTGATATCATCTAACTTGTGAAAGCTTCAAATCTTGTAACCAACTTGTGACCTACATTTTTATGACTTAATGGACTCCCAAGAACCTGTTTTTAAAAGTTCCAAGAGGCTACATACTCAAATCCACGGTTGATACATGGATTTCACCTTGAAACCCTCCTTTCTACATGTAACAACACCCTTTTGAGCATTTGTTTGAAAAATCCTTTTAACCAAGACCCATAACCTACTCATGAACGACTTAATGACACCTTAATAATTGAAGTTAAACGAAGTGTGGTAACATTTAAACTCAAGTTAAGATGGTTTACACAAGTGTAATTGTCGGTTATGACATTTTCTACATATTTGAAGCATATGGATGTATAGATCAACTAGGCAACATGTTGGGACTGAAATTTCAGTAGGTTTTAGTGAATATTAGAAGTGTTAGCAATGTTAATCTCTGGAATAAAGGACATGTTGCGATTTACCCTCTTTTAGTCACTTTCGGGACCCGAAAACATGGTAAAATGACTTAAAAATAGTAAGAATACAAATTTAACATTCTTGAAAAGTATTCCAGGCTCAAAAATAATAAATAAAGTACTCTGGAGTCAATAGATAATTTAAATGGTCAAAGACACAAATAAATGACATTTTAACTAAAAACGGGTACAAACCGAGCATCGTTTTTGAGAAAAAACCATAAAAATAGAGTTCAAAACTAAGATTTATAAAAATCATATGATTTCAGTAAGTTAAGTAATGAAGGACTTAAAGGATTTAAAATTCGGTCAAACAAGCTATAAATGGTCAAACCCGGTCAAAACCGCGTATTAACGGGTCAAACGTAAAAACAAGATTTTTAACTATAAAAGGCCAATTTACACAATTTAAGGACTTAAAAATTTATAAAGAAATATTTTAGAAAATACCTACTGGTCCAAGATTTAAATATATGAAAACTCCAAATTACTGTTAAAACTATCCGACTTTTACCGTAACCGGGAGCGTTAAACGCGCAGTTTTTAAATCGAACCTGTAGACTAAGTTTTGAAGCACTTATTCCATAATAATTATAATATAACTCTAGTAATCTGATTTTTGGTCTTAAATGACATAAAGGGCAAGAAACTAAACTTGAGGGTAGAAACTGTCAATTTTGAAACTTGAGGGACCAAACTGTAAAATTTTTCCAAACCTTACAAAACGACTTCCAGGAAGCTAATAAACATTTGAACAACAAATGTCCTTAATATACTTAACCTAATGAAGTGAAAATCCTAATTTTCATGAAGACGCCTTGACCTGCCATAAAAGGAAACTTTTTATACAAACCTTCACGAAACCAAAGCCTTACTCAATAGCTAAACCCTTGATACCATTGTTGAACTTTGAATGAGTTTAGGGTGCTAGACTTGTGACACTTCCCGGCACACCAAGAGACTTTTGATTTGGAAACCTAAGGTGAGTTCTAGTGATCCCCCTTTTTACTATTGTTTTGGGATAAAACATGCTCTACTTTTTATGAACTATGATTGTGCTTTATTTGATGATTCTATGTGGGATTTGTGGTTACCTGCTGATTCTATATCATGATCATTAATTCTTTCGTGAACCGCTTGATTTATATGGATAGATCTATTGGGGAATCCCCCACACACAGTGGCTTCCGTTCCACGAAGGATACCCCACTGAGATCCTGAGGGATCGTTGTGGCATGTAACAAGTTTTGTTAAGATACTATGGTGAACCATCCGGGCAGGTAGGGTTCACTGGTTTGGGGCTCAGTTTCTTCCTTCGGGAATATCCGGTAAAACACAACTTTAGAAGAGACTAACCGGGACTGAGTGCAGGATTGATTATGATTTTTCCCACGATGATAAACAATGATTATTTTCTTTTAATCAAAGAAGGATTTGTTAAGTCCTTTTGTTTTTAAACTTTAAGCACTTTAGTTGACACAATTTTCTTTTGAGCATGTTTCAGGTAATGTATGAAGAGATCATAGCTGTTGTGAAGACCTAGACTTATCCCCGTGACATGGCATTGGCTTATTTCCTTGATGAAACAATTGAACAATTTATATTTGTGTTGAACAAGTACAATTTTATTTTTATGGATGATTGTAAAAACTCATTTGGGGGCTTGATGTGTCTGTAGCCCTGTTGTCTTTTCAAAACTTTAATGCCATGTGATATTCTCTCCTTTGAGCTCTTATAATGGTTGTTTCGCTGCCATAGTTGTTGCTAGTCTGTGACGTCCCACCCTACCTGGGCCCGGGGGTGTGACAAAAAACTCCAACACGATGCAACACATGTGGAAGTTCACACAAGACCAACGAGTGCCCAAAGGCATTATGATGGTTGAAGATGTTGACTACATAGGAGGCCCAAACAACTCATACAATTTAAATTGGAGAAACAACTTGAATTATAGAGATGCTGGCAGTAACCAACAATAATCTGGATCAACCGAAGGCCACCTTACCAACAATAGAACCACCATATCAAGGTCCAAGCAGTTAGTGTAACAAAGAGTAGAGCATCAGTGGAAGACTTATTGCAGCAACTGTTGTTAACCACACAAGCCACAAATGAGTACATCCGGAAATCTGATCGAAGAAATGAGGAGAGGTTCAAAGAAACGAAGCTGACATCAAAAGTAACAAAGCATCATTACAGACCATAGAGCACCATGTAGGTCATATAGCACAACAACTTTCTGAAAGACCTCAAAGGAGCTTTGCCCAGCAACACTGTGACAACCCTAAGCTGCTCAAGTCAAAGCCATCACCATAGGAGTGGAAAAACCACTCAAGGTGATGCACCGCGCATTATACCCATCCTTGAAGAAGTAGAAACTGAAACTCCAAGTAATGCGAGTGATAAGCAAAAACAACCTGTTGTTATTGAATAACCACCAAAGAAATACGTTCCACCACCACCTTATGTTCCACCACTTCCATATCCAGGTCGTTTGAGACAACAAAGGATGGAGGCACAATATGGCAAATTCCTTGGGTTGTTCAAGCAACTCCACATCAATCTGCTCTTGGTGGAGGCCTTAGTGTTAGGACCTGGTATTTGAACGAAATACCTAGTGATTAGCGTGTAAACCGTGATTAGCGTGTAACCAGATCAAATAGTGCGGAATCCTATTTGATTGGCGCGATCCAATCAGTGAGAACACACGAAGAATCAATCAAGAATTGAAACTAACGTTAGACATCGATTGGGAATCGATCTAATGTGTTCTGTGAACTTGAAGAACGATTTGGAGGCTTTTGGACGGCTAGGGTACGTCTGGAGTCGAAATAGAATTAATGCTTACGTTTTTCCACGAATTGAGTTGTATTTATAGGTTAGTACAGTTCATTCGGGCGACTGGACCATAAGTATGGTTCAGTCGTGCGATTGAACCATGCGGTTGATTCATCCGCACGACTGAGTGTTCAATCGTGCGACTGAGCCAATCTTATGTGTCAATCATACGACTGATCCAGTCTCCTAGTTCAGTCGTGCGACTGAGTCAATCGTATGAAGTTATTCATGCGTGTGGTCCATTCGCATGGGCCATTCGCATGAGAACTTCATTATGTTATGTTTGAATGTATTAATTGATATAACATTATGTGTAACCATTCAAACACTCACAAAACTAATTAACCAATTCAATATCGACTCATTAATGAAATATTAAACAATACAAATCGCAAACAATCAATATCATTTCATTAATCATTTCAAATTACATCAGAATCAGATAAACAAGATCTATTACATTTCATATCCTGATCTAGGGACATATATGTATCAACAAACTCCCCCTTGGACCTAGATCTCTCTATTCTCTTGTTTTCTGCATCACCTCCTCATATTTCTTCTACTTCTCCTCTTTTGTGACTCCCGCGTGAATCTCAAACGCGAAGCAGAGTCGTATGACATTCTGAAACTGGAGGGCTTGTACAATATCCTGCGTATCATAGAACAGTGGCCACTTGTAAAGCGTGTAGACATCATTTGCTGACAAGTTTGTAAGCCACATCGGGTCGAATACCCTGATCGTATCCATTTGGCCCTCTTTGCTTAGGACTATGACCGCCTTCTCCTGTCCTCCAATCATAGTACCACCACTTAAAGTGTGGAGTGAAGTGAAGTCTATGGCATTTCCCTGAGGGGGATTCTTGACATTGTGCGTGGAGGACTCCACTTCAGCACTATCTTGGGCTTGCCAGTAATGGCATCAACCTCAGACCTTCTGATATACATAGTAGGCTGTTGGGGTCTGAAGTTAACCCATCTGGTGTGGTACTCCTTTCTTTAGGGCAACCTCGAACCAGCCTGACATCTTCCTCGGGTCAGCATACAAAAGCTTTAGCTTGGCCAGCTGGTTGAGTTCAAAACCTGGTAGAGTCTTCAGATCATGTGGGAATTTGAAGTACTCTATGCCCTTTTCCCTCTTAACTGCATAAACGTTAAGATCCTCAAAATACGCCCACGCTATGATCCTACCAGACACCTTATGATGTTTCTTGACTCGGTAGAGTTGGTGTAGGCATCTTGTTTTGGTGCAGCGCATTGGGCTCTAACTTCTTCAAAACACGCAGCCCACTCAGCCTTTCGGATATCGACATCGTCATTTGAGGCTTGGGCCGTTCCTTCTGCTTTCTCTGTTTCCAGCTGGGGCGGACACTGGATGTATAACATCAGAAACTGTACCTCTCGGTGGAGTAGGCATATCGTCCCCAGCGTCCCCACTACCATCATCGTCAGAATCATGCTCTGGGAGCAGTAGCCTCTCATCATCAGAATCATATCCTCATGACGCCATTTGCGTTCTCCCGGCGCCACATATCTCTCGTTGGCCAGGTGGCCAATCAACCTCTTAACCTGGGGCTTCACCTGCTTGCCCCTATACCCCCTCATCCGACCTAGAGTCGTGTCATCCATGATCTCCAAAAGCAGCAGCATCATGACTCTCTTTGGGAAGATGTGGCAGCTTCTCGTTGAAGATCAGCGGTAGAAACCTGGGGTACATACAAAACCCTTCCTTCCCCTTTGCCTCCAGGTTCTCCACCAAATAAGAGAAGATCATACTCGAAAAGCTGAAAGGGTGGTTCAGCACCAGTGCCACGTAGGCATTCTGAATATGGTCTGATAGGTCGTCAAACCCACCCCTCCGCGAAGCAATGCACTTAAGGATCACATGCGCCAAGTACTTGTACTGGGGGCACAGGTTGCTCTTGTTGAGCACACCCGAGTTTATGTCCCCAGCGTACTTGATCCTCAAAAAGCATCCTCGGACAGTCAGTGGATGTAATCTGGTGGGGTGATCAGCATCGTCCCCAAACTCAAGAACTCTCTGGATGTCTGCAGCAGTAACCTCGATATCATGACCCAGAATAGAGCTCCGAATACTGTAGGGCTCACGAGAACGATCCACGGAGGCATTCTCCCAGAATGCCTGGTGTAATGATCTGTAGGGCGTGCACGGTGTAGATATAGCCTTATGTATCCGGGAACGTCTAAGGAAAGCTATAATCTCTGTGAACTCGGCCCCGTTCCGAGTTGTATGATCCAAGTGAGCACAGATGTTGTGCTTTGGATTAACGGACCATCTGTCAGCCATTTTCCTGAAACACAAGACACAGAACCATTAGTACATAATACATCTAAATTCAGTTCTAAGTGTTATGTTTAAACTCATTCTGATTCATTCGTGCGAATGAATCATGCGACTGAAGTCAGTCGGTTGTCCTTTCATGCGACTGAGCTCATTCAGGTGAATGAGACATGCGATTGAGTTCAATCTGCTGACTGAGTCTGCGATTGGTTCAGTCGGCCGACTGAACTCATTCGCATGGCATTTCATTCGGCCGATTGACCCAATCGCAAGTTTCAATCGTGCGATTGGAGTTTCATCCGGACGACCTGTCGCCTGTCCCACAGTTCAGTCGCCTGTTGTTCAAATCTTTATCAAAACAAGTGATTTAACATGGATTACCGGTTCAATAGACTCGTATTCTTGTTACTAATAACCTATTAAACTTAATTTTAACATTTTGCATAGTTTAGGTAGGTTATTAGGTCAAGTTTCAGTCCGTTTCTTGTGTTCATTCGAACATCTCGAAATTAGGGTTCCATCTTTCAGATTTCGGTTAGATAGAACTTCAAACTACCTGTATAATCAACAACAAACGTCAGTGAATCAATATCAAGATGAAAACAAGGTCTAATGAAATTTTGGCAGAGTAACGAAGGAAGAAGTGCGATTTGGGAGCGATTGGGAGTGATGAGTAAAATGCGATCGACTGTGCCCTTTAAATACCGAGTCTGAGTTCAATCGGGCGACTGGCTTCATTCGCTCAGTTCATTCGGGCGACTGAGGTTCAGTCGGTCGACTGACTCAATCGTACCCTTTCATTCGTATCTTCAGTTGACCGAATGAGTCTCAGTCGGTCGACTGAATCATTCGCCCCCTTCCAATCGGTCGAATGGGTCATTCTGATAAGCCATTCATGTGAATGGCTCAATCTCATGTCCAGTCGTGCGAATGGGATCCATTCGCATAGTTGGTCCATACTCATGGTCCAATCGTGCGAATGGGTCACACTTAGTAAATTTCTGCCTTTGAACAATTTACATTTAAAACCCTTTTAACTTTTGAATTAACATTATGAGCTTTTGATCATCTCAGACATGATCATTTTAACTTGAAAACCTTTTGATCACCTCAGACGTGATCCTTTTAAACACTTTGTCACCTCAGACGTGACGGTTTTAAACTTTTAAAAACACATGTGGTCATCTCAGACATGACCATTTTAGTGAGATGATCCCTTACTGATTTTCATGATATAGTCCGACAAACAAACAAACTAAAACGACTAACTAATTTAGAAGATTAAACTAAAATACAAAAATGAATCTTGTTTTTGGCTTTTTGTTAGAGATAAATCCTAAGATAGACATCTACGGGATTTGGTTCCGGAATAGGTAGCTTCAATTTAGATTGACCACACCTGGACCAATTCAATTTTGGAATCATACAGGCAAGTCAAATCATTTGGGACTTGTTATCAAAATCTTTTGATGCTCAATTCTTGGTTTTCATCCAGAGTCGTTAGCAAGTTTAGGAAATCATACTGGAACTCTTAGATTACCACATTGATTTGAACTTTCAAGAATTGCAGCCACAATGATTGTCAATATGTTTGTCCACTTAAATCCATACACAGACTTTTGCCACAAACTGGTGACAGTTTTAGGTTTAATTATTTCGACTAACATTTTTGTATCCCACACTTATATGGTAATCAACATTCCTCAGGAGCTTTTGAGCGATCTACGGGTATTATTACAAGAAGAGACTATTCTTAGAGCCTTCAAAGAGAAGCCAATCCTTAGGTCAGTGCCATCGCACAAAAGAGAGGCGGCAAACAACAATGAATTCTAGAATATCTAGGTTATGCTTATCCTCAGGTCAGTGCCATCGCACAGCAGAGAGGCACACAACCTATCTCCTTGTAAGAGCAGCTTAATTTTATTTTGCACAAAATGCACCAACAACATAAGTCATTAGCTTTATAGCATTTGTCTTTCAATTTTCTTGCTTTGCTCTATTTATGGTCATCCGCACACATTTGTGGCGTTTACATGCTCATTACCCCTTATTGGAATATTGTTGATTGTGTTAACCAGTGATAAGATGGAAGCCCACAGTCAGTTGAACAACTTAGTTTGATCTTGAAATCACCAGTCAGGTCTAATAATCTATTGTGTTGAATCTACTGACATATCATTTGTGGTCTAGCAACCTCTAGGTCTACTCTCTTTGTGTTACCTTAGGAGTTATCAGTTTTTCTATCATCTTCCCTTTTATATTGCTTAGACTACACAGACTTATACTTTGAATTTTTGCATCTTTTCTGAATTAAAATTTTAAAGTCCCTCGTGATTTGTTCCTGTGTACTATCATTTTCCATAGGGTTTGAATCGGTATCACAGATTCGATCTACCTTATATCAGCTATCCACTCCTTCTCCCTCGTTTTTTTTTAATGTACTTGCTGACTTATTCTCCCCCTAAAATACTAAAATCATAACTGGTTTAATTATTTTAGGATTTAAGAAACAGCAAAATAACATGAGTTTAATTTAAACAGAAAAAATAAGAAATAAAATAAAATAAAAAAGAAAATTTACTAAACAACATCGGACTACACATGATCATCATCAGGAACAACATCACTTTTCTTTTTAACGCCGTTGACCTCTAGCAAATATTGAAAACGTGGTTTATCAAAGGCTTTAGTATAGAGGTCAGCGTGTTGAAAATCAGTATTAATTTTTACCACATCAATTAAGTTCTTTTCAAAACAGTCTCTTATGAAATGGTATTTAATACCGATATGTTTGGTCTTAGGATGTTGGACCGGATTTTTAGTTACTGCAATTGCAGCAGAGTTATCAACAAAAATAGGAGTAGAAGAGAACTTTAAACCGTAATCCCGCATTTGCTGTTGAATCCAAATGATTTGTGAACAGCAACTTGTAGCAGCAATATATTCGACTTCACAGGTTGACAATGCAACCGATGTCTGCTTCTTACACTGCCAGGTAACTAATCTTCTCCCAAAGAATTGACACCCTGCTGATGTAGACTTGTAGTTCATCTTGCAGCCCCGTAATTCGAGTCACTATACGCTGTTAGCTCAAAGTCATCATCATGAGGATACCACAACCCAAGTGTGGGTGTACCCTTCAGATAACGAAATATCCTCTTGACCCTGATCAGATGGTTGACCTTAGGCTTTGCCTGATATCTAGAACATAAACATGTAGCATACATAATATCAGGTCAGTGAGATACATGAGGGATCCAATCATTCCTCGGTACATTGTGGCGTCCACTAGATCCCCATTTTCATCAGGTGCTATATCGTGATTGGTAGCAAGTGGCGTCCCCAGCAGCAGAAGCATTCTCCATGTCAAAACGACTGAGAATGTCTCCCACATACTTGGTCTGATGTAGAAAGATCCCATTTGGAGTCTGATCCACCTGTAAACCGAGAAAGAACTTCATCTCCCCCATAGCACTCATCTCAAACTCTTTCTTCATAACTGCTTCAAACTCTTTGCATAACTCTTCGTTCTTTGAACCCAAGATTATGTCATCGACATAGATCTGTACGAGCAGTAGGTCGCCATCTTTTTCTTTGATGAACAACGTGCAGTCAATGACTCCCCTGCGAAATCCGTGTTTCACAAGATGAGTCGAGAGTTTCTCATACCAGGCTCTTGGAGCTTGATGAAGCCCGTATAAAGCCTTGTCGAGTTTGTAAACTCTATCCCGATGATAAGGATCTTCAAATCCCTCGGGTTGACTGACATAGACGGTCTCTCTGATTCCCCATGAAGGAATGCACTCTTCACATCCAATTGGTAGACTTTAATCTTCATGTACGATGCATAGGCAAGGAAGATACGAATGGCTTCCATCCTTGCCACGGGTGCAAATACTTCATTGTAGTCAATTCCCTCGACTTGGCGGAATCCCTGAACCGCCAATCGAGCTTTGTTCCTGATAATGACCCTTGGTCATCCTTCTTGCATTTCAAGACCCATTTGGTGCCAATGACCTAGCACCTTTAGGTCTATCAACCAGAGTCCATACACCTAACTGTTCTGGACTTTTTCTTCAGCTTCATCTTTAGAGAAGGAGTCACTGTCGTCGACTACTCCCCCTGACTGAGTAGATGATTCTCCCTGTGAGCTAGATGGTGTATTCAAGATATCATACATCATTCTAGTAGCTAACTCGTCATCCGAGGGAGAGAGAGGGATGTTGAAAGACTTGAAGAATCCATCATAGTTGAAAAAGTAGGCGGGTCCTTTGCCAATAGGTGGTGTGGTATATCTCTGAACGTCAACATTACACCACACTTCTACTAGACCCGTTGAGTTATTGTAAACTCGCTTGTTCGGTATGTTGTATCCTAGAAAGATTCCTTCATCCGCCATCTCGCTGAATTTACCTTCTTGTGTTTTCTTCAGAAGTGTGCACGGCGCGCCAAATGGTTCGAGATACTCTAAATTCGGTTTGCGTCTTTGTAGTAGCTCGTAACATGTCTTTCCGTGGCGCTTGACAATCAGAACTCGATTCAGTGTATAACATGCATTCGCCACTGCCTCATTCCAAAATTGGATAGGCAGTTTCGAGTCTGCTAGCATAGTCCGTGCTGTCTCTATCAAGCTTCTGTTTCTTTCTCAGCAACGCCATTCATCTGAGACGTGTAGGAAGAAGTGAATTGATTCCCTTTTCCTTGCAGTAGGCCTCCATCCACTGGTTCTTGAATTCCGTCCCGTTGTCTGAGCGTACTTGTCTAACCTTCAACTTGTAGAGAGATTCCAATGTGGTTACTAACTCCTTGAATGACTCAAATGTTTCTGATTTGGACTTCAGAAACATTACCCAAGAGAACCTTGAGTAGTCATCAGTAACCACAAAACAGTACAAGTCGCCTGCAATGCTCTTTGTACTGACTGGACCAAACAGATCCATGTGAAGAAGTTCAAGAGGAAGTTCTATTGAATGAACTTTCTTTTCCTTATGAGACTTCTTCGTCTGTTTGCCTTTCTTGCAAGCTACACAAAAATCAGGAAGCTGGAAGTTCTTGACATTAACTCCTCTCACCAGATCCTTCTGAATCAAGTGATTCATCTTCCTTTGACTAATGTGTCCCATTCTCCTATGCCAGGAGATGGAATCCTTCTCAGTAGCTTTAGATAGAAAGCACTGAACCTCATGATCCGTTGTAGAAGCTGTTGACAGATCCAAAACATAAAGGTCTTTATATCTTGAAGCAGTCATCAGAACTTGGTCCTCTGGGATCACGTAGTCTTTCTTCAGCACGTAACAGTTCTTGTTGTCGAAGATGACTTTAAATCCTTTATCACAGATTTGGGAAACAGAAAGTAAGTTATTTTGAAGTTGTTGAACGTAGTTCACCTTATCAAACTTAACTTTCTGATTCCCCACTTCTCCCTGAGCTGTGATATAGCCTCCCTTGTTTCCAACAGACGAAACATGCCCTCCTTTATTTGCTTGACGTTTGATAAAAGGCCCTGTTTCCTGTCATGTGCCTGGATGCTCCGCTGTCTACAATCCACATGTTAGTTTCAGCACTGTAGCGAACACCTGCACATACGATGAAAAAGATTAGTTAGGTTAGGAACCCAAGCCTTTACAGGCTTGGGTTTCCCAGAGGCATCACACATCATGAATTCAACCCATTGACCCTTAGAGGGTGAGGGTAGCTCAGGTTCCTTCTTGTCATCATTATCAGACACGCAGGATGACTTCTCTTTCCATAAGCCAGATTTGCAATGCCTGTTTTTGTAAACAGTTGACTGGCTAACGGTTTCAACTTTAGGTTCACTAGTTCTCTAGGTGGAGTTAAAGAACTCCTCTTAGAAGATCTAGGATTTGAATCCTGAAGTTCAATCTTCTTCCTAGGTGTCTGATAGTAAGGACAATAGGAAGCAATGTGTCCACACTCTCCACAGTTGTAGCACGACCTGCTATCAACTTTATGATTAAACTTTCTTTGTGGAGATATGTGTGACACTCTAGTAACATCACTCACTTAGGTTTTGACTCTGGTTCTTTTGATGTTTTCTCTTGTTTAACAAAGTTAATTGATTTAACATGTTAACATCTTTTTCTTTTTGGTTAACTGGTTTTGACTTGAAACTTATGAAAGACTAACATTTGAAGTCTTTTTAGGTTCTGATTTGACTCTGTTTGACCCTGACTTGATATTAACCTTTTCGAATTCTTTTCCAGATTAACACAAGGAAATTTACTCTTTGCCTTTGAAGTGGCCTCCTTTTGTTTGTTTCCAGATTCAATAGATGAACATGTGGAATCTGGATCACTAACAAGAGGAGTAGACACCACATGATCCTTGATGGGATTATTATTACTGGTCTACTCTTAGTGTTCATCAAGGTCTCAGGTGGTGGTGGAACCACTTTGTAACCCAAACCCTCCCCGTTGTTTCTTTCTCTCACTAAGTGTTGGACAATGTGTGAAGAGCTTGTCCAACTGTGCAGTTTCTGTTTTAATGAGTTTACTTCTACTTCTAGAACTGCCTTTTGCTTCTTAGTGTCTTTTAGGGAGTTTAGATAGTACCTAATGTCATTAGCTTGGTTAAATGCAACTACTTCGGTTTCCCTAAGCTGTTTAGTCAAAAGGTCTATCTTTTATTGTAACTATGCTCATTTTGTTTTAATACTCTATTAACCTCAGTGCACATTGCAAATCTTTTACTAAGTTATCATTATGATCTAATAACCTAGCAAATTTTTCATCTATGCTATTTCTAAAAGTATTACAATCAGAGCAAGCATGATTATCAAACATTTGGTCAGTGGTACTTACCTGAGTTGGTTCAGAAGAGTTAGCCATCAGCGCAGCATCAGATGTCTCTGGTTCTGGTGATTCTGTCTTTTCTGTCTTTGCTATGGTAGACTCCTCTTAGGCTTGTAGCTGACCTCAGATGCAGTTGTCTCTTCAATATTTGACATCGCTATCTCAACTGCTAGATCTCCTTCACTCGTGGGAATTATCGTCAATGTCTTCTACACTTGCAATGTTTGATTCCCCTGGTGAGACAAACCTAAAGCTCCAATCCTGTCCTTCATCATCATGAGCAGTCAAGGCTTTTGGATCCTTGCTTGATGAAGTACAACTAGTAGCTTGCTTGTCTTGGCGAGTGAAGGACGAGAATGGGTTCCCATTACCTGTCTTCTTTGGCTTGACACATTCTCTCTTGAAGTGCCCCTTCTCTCCACAGTTGAAGCAGGTCACTTGCTCTTGTCAAAGCCAAATGTGGTATCCTTAGTAGCTACCAAGTTCTGTCCGGTCTTTTTAACAAACTTCTTCGCCCTCCGGACAGCACTAGCTAAGGCCCACATTATGTCCATCCTCTCAAGCTCCATTTCGTCCACCTGCTAGTAGTCCTCGTCTGCCAGATGGCAGTTTCCAATCTTCCTAGCAACAAGTCCATCATATGAATGAACCACTGCAGCCAAAAGATCCATGTGCTCTCGAGCTACTTCCACAGTCACATTACTGAGGTTCTCGGTCTTCAGTTGGTAGCACTTGCTTCAGATCCAATATAGTGGGTACAAGAAGACCCTGACGTGTCTGATCCTGAAAGAGAGAAGCATGTGAAGGACCCGATGAGCTAGACACAAATGCAGTCTGGAGAGGTGCTCCAGATGTCTTAGCTTGAGGCGTGGCATTGTACAAAGCTGGATTTTGAGTGTACGAAGACTTCTGAGCTCTGTACTTCATCCTAAGTGCTTCTTCTCGCAACTTTAGAATGAAGTCATTTTATCCAGCTTTGCTAGCATTCCATTCTGTCTCAGGTTAGACACGAATGAAGCCCACTTTTCAGGCAATCCGTCTGCAAAGTTAGTAACATTTCTTCCATGGTAGTAGCCACCCCATGTGTATGCAGTTCACTCATCAGATGGTAGAATCTATCTATGACATCGTCCAAACTCTCGTTTCCCATCGATGAGAAGTTATCGAATTCCTTCTTTAACTCCTTAGCCTTGATTTCCTTCAACGAAGCATTCCCGTCGTACCTCTTTTCCAGCTCATCCCATAGTTTCTTGGACTGCTTATTCTCTGAGTACTGGTGGAAAATGTCTTTAGGGATAGACTGTGTAATCAATGCATAAACTCTCTTCTCTGCATTGTATTTAACTTTCTGCGCGTCAGTCATCCCTCCTAACGTTAGCTTAACTCCATCAGCTCCCACCGGAGTACTATACCCAATCTCGATAGCTTCCCACAGATTGGATCTACTCCATTGAGGTAGATCTCAAAACGTTGTTTCCAGTGGGGAAACTCATCTAACGTTAAGAGCTTTGGTGGTTTATTATGATTACCCACCTCACTCTCAAGTAATAGCAGGTTCTGGATCCTAGAGTCCTTCCAGCAGTAAAGGCTGACATTTGATCTTCCATAGCGAATAACTTTAAGTCTAAAAAACAAACTGTCACTGGTGCGACTAAAGGATGTGAATGTTCTAGTCGTGCGTATGAACTCTGCGACTGGTTCAATCGAGCGGCTGATCTAAGCGATTGGTTCAGTCGTGTGAATGAAGCTGATGCGTATGAACAATGCGAACGAACGGTTAAATCGTACGAATGGAGATGCGAATGAAGTCCAGTCGTGCGTCTGGGCTATGCGAATGAAGTCCAGTCGTGCGAATGGCTCACTCGTGCGACTGAAGCTGCTGTTTTGCGAAAATTTCTAGGTTAAACGTGTTTTAGCCATAAAAATTCGAATTTTCGCAAGGTCTAATCGTCTAAGTCCGTAGTAGAAACCAAACTTTGATGAGCAGGGAACATCCAAGATCACTTTTGACACAAAAGATTGCGTTTTAGTGGA
The DNA here is from genome assembly GCA_025215565.1 of Flaveria ramosissima. Classification (NCBI taxonomy): domain Eukaryota; kingdom Viridiplantae; phylum Streptophyta; class Magnoliopsida; order Asterales; family Asteraceae; genus Flaveria; species Flaveria ramosissima. Next base: position 13,899,053 of record CM046039.1, read on the forward strand.
AAAAAACACAAACTTTTTATCAATCTTGATTGAATCACACGTAATCAAGAGCCAAAGCTCTGATACCACTTGTTAGGACCTGGTATTTGAACGAAATACCTAGTGATTAGCGTGTAAACCAGATCAAATAGTGCGGAATCCTATTTGATTGGCGATCCAATCAGTGAGAACACACGAAGAATCAATCAAGAATTGAAACTAACGTTAGACGTCAATTGGAATCGATCTAATGTGTTCTGTGAACTTGGAGAACGAATTGGGAGGTTCTGGATAGCTAGGGTACGTCTGGAGTCGAAATAGAATTAATGCTTACGTTTTTCCACGAATTGGGTTGTATTTATAGGTTAGTATTGTTCATTCGGGCGACTGGACCATAAGTATGGTTCAGTCGTGCGATTGAACCATGCAGTTGATTCATCTGCACGACTGAGTGTTCAGTCGTGCGACTGAGCCAATCTTATGTGTCAATCATACGACTGATCCAGTCTCCTAGTTTAGTCGTGCGACTGAGTCAATCGTATGAAGTTATTCATGCGTGTGGTCCATTCGCATGGGCCATTCGCATGAGAACTTCATTATGTAAGTTTGAATGAATATTAATTGATATAACATTATGTGTAACCATTCAAACACTCAAAAAACTAATTAACCAATTCAATATCGACTCATTAATGAAATATTAGACATTACAAATTACAAACAATCAATATCATTTCATTAATCATTTCAAATTACATCAGAATCAGATAAACAAGATCTATTACATTTCATATCTTGATCTAGGGACATATATGTATCACCACTTAGCACAAATGCCAAACTATGCTAAGTTTCTAGAAGGTGTCTTGTCAAACAAAAAGAAGCTGGAAGAGTTATACACGTGTTTTGAATGAGGAATGCTCTGCAGTCTTCAAAACAAACTACCTCAAAAGATGACTGATCCAGGAAGTTTCACCATACCTTGCTAATAGGAAATCTTTCTCAGTAATGCGTTAGCTGATTTAGGTGCAAGCATTACCTTATGCCTTATGTGGTTTGAAAAATTAAACCTAGGTGAACCTAGACCTACCCGTATGAGCATCCAGTTAGCTGACCGTTTTGTAAATGTCCGAGGGGCGAGGGGCTCGTTGAAAATCTCTTAGTTAAAATTGACAAATTCGTATTTCCCGTTGATTTTGTGATCCTAGACATGGATGAGGACAAAATGTTCCTCTTATCCTAGGTCGACCTTTCTTAGCGACTGCTCGAGCCCTCATTGATGTTTGTACAGGCAAACTCATGCTTAGAGTAGAGAGGAGGAAGTAACTTTTGATATAGGCCAATCCATGAAACACCCTCAACATCATGATGACTCACTCTATTACGTTGATGCTTGTGATTCGATCATAAGTTGTCATTTGAAGGAAACCCTTCAAAATGAAGCTTGCAACACTCAATTAATAGAAGTTCAAATCACCGAACCCATCTGTGAGAACCAAATCATTCCAGAACTTGAAGTTGATGAAACATCATTTCATCAAGAAGCATTTGAGATCATTGAGCAAGACCTAGAACTAAAAGCCAAACCTTCTATAGAAGACCCTCCAGTTTAGAGCTCAAAGAACTTCCATCTCATCTCGAATACGCTTTTCTTGAAAACACATCTCAACTTCCTGTCATAATCTCATCCGCCTTATCAATTGATGAGAAGAACAAGTTGCTCAATGTGCTTAAGGCACACAAAACGAGCAATTGCATGGGAAATCATGGACATCAAGGGAATCAATCCATCCTTTTGCACTCATAAAATATTGATGGAGGAGAACTTCAAATCCGTCATTCAACCTCAAAGACGTTTAAACCCGAGCATGCAGAGAGGTGGTGAAACAAGAAGTAATCAAACTGCTAGATGCGGCCGGTTTGATTTACCCTATTTCTGATTCGCCTTGGGTCAGTCCCGTCCAAGTTGTTCCAAAGAAAGGAGGAATGACTGTTGTAACTAAAGAGAAGAATGAGCTTATTCCCACTCCTACGGTTACAGGATGGAGAGTTTGCATAGACTATCACAAACTCAATGACGCCACAAGGAAAGATCACTTCCCTCTTCCTTTCATCGACCAAATGCTTGAGAGATTGTCTGGAAAAATGTTCTATTGTTTCTTGGATGGTTTCTCAGGTTATTTCCAAATTCCTATTGCTCCCGAAGATCAAGAGAAGAGAACATTCACCTGTCCATATGGCACATTTGCTTATCGGCGAATGCCTTTGGATTGTGTAATGCTCCTGCTACATTTCAAAGATGCATGGTAGCAATTTTCATGACATGATTGAACACTCATGGAAGTTTTCATGGATGATTTCTCCATCTTTGGAACTCATTGAGCAATGTCTTGAAAACCTGGAAAAGATGCTGGTTAGATGTGAAGACTCTAACCTTGTTTTAATTGGGAAAGTGCTACTTCATGGTTATGGAAGGAAAAGTGTTAGGACACAAAATCTCTCAAGCAGGGCTTGAAGTTGATCAAGCCAAAGTCGACACTATTCTAAACTTCCGCATCCCACAAACGTGAAAGACATCAGAAGTTTCCTAGGACATGCAGGATTCTACCGTCGTTTCAATAAAGATTTCTCAAAAATCGCTCGACCTATGACTCAACTTCTGGAGAAAGACGCGCCATTCGTATTTTCTGATGAATGCATTAGTGCATTCAAATTGCTTAAGGAGAGACTGGTAACTGCTCCAATCATGGTTTCCCAGATGGACGCTACCATTTGAACTCATGTGCGATGCAAGCGATTTCGCGGTAGGAACTGTATTAGGACAGAGGAAAGGCAAGCAATTTAACCCAAATCATTATGCGAGCGAAACCCTAAACGTCACACAAGAAAACTACACTACCACCGAAAAAGAACTTCTTGCGGTAGTTGTCGCATTCGACAAATTCCGCTCGTAATCATCCTTTCAAGACAATTGTTTACACCGATCATGTAGTCCTTCGTTATTTGTTCAACAAACAAGATGCAAAGCCGAGATTAATTCGTTGGATTCTTCTGCTTCAAGAATTTGATATCGAAATTCGTGATAAGAAAGGAGCGGAAAATCTAGCGGCTGATCATCTCTCGTATCTTGAGGATTCAAGTCATTCACAAACTGAGGAAGCCAAATAAACGACAATTTCCTCATAAATTCTTATGCACATTCAATCCTCAATCGATGAACATCCTTGGTTCGCCAATTTTGCAAATTACTTAGCAAGCGGAATCCTTTCAAAGGAATGACTTAAGAAGAAGTTCTTTACTGATATCAAACATTACTATTGGGAGGACCCGTATCTGTTCAGAGTCGGTGCAGATCAAGTCATTCGAAGATGCGTATACGGAAGTGAAGCAGAACAAATTCTAAGGCACTGTCATGAAGGACCCACAGATGGAGCAACCTTAACAGCCAAGAAAGTATTCGACTCTGGATTTTTGGCCACGATCTTCAAAGATGCTCACAACATTGTACGCACTAGTGATGCTTGTCAAAGAGGCAACTAATATCTCAACACGGAATGAGATGCCTCAGAAAACCAGTTCAAGTATGTGAGATATTTGATATATGGGGCATCGATTTCATGGGGCCATTCCCAGGTGTCATTTGGAAATCGTTACAATCTGGTAGCAGTCGAATTACGTTTCAAAATGGCTGAAGCTCAAGCCCCTGCCTACTAATGATGCCAGGAACGTTGTTAAATTCCTTAAGAAACTATTTTCTCGTTTGGTGCCCCCAAAGCTCTGATTAGTGACCGAGGAACTCATTTCTGTAACAATCAGCTTGAAAGAGCAATGACACGTTATGGAGTTCACCACCGCTTACAACTGCTTACCATCCACAAGCGAATGGGCAAGCCGAAGTCACTAACCGGGGTATCAAACGAATCCTTGAGATTGTAAAACTGTAGGTCAAAATCACAAGGACTGGTCTACCAAGTTAGATGATGCATATGGGCTTTTCGAACAGCCTATAAGACTCCCATCGGCACAACACCGTTTAAACTAGTTATGGGAAGTCGTGGCATCTACCTGTAGAACTAGAGCACAAGGCCTTTTGGGCACTTAAAGCATCAAACCTGGACCAAGACCTTGCAGGAAAGAATCGATTCTACAAATCACGAATCGAAGGAGGAATTGAGGGAACAAGCGACTAAAAAAACGATAGGGTTTACAAAGAAAAGACAAGAAAATTTCCACGACGCTCGATTAAAGAGCACAAAACAATTTCATGTGGGAGAACGTGTCTTACTGTATAACTCTCGTTTACATTTATTTCCCGGAAAACTGAAATCACGTTGGTCTGGACCTTATACAATCAAAAACGTGTTTCTGAATGGTGCCATTGAAATTTATAACCACACAGGTTTAAGTTTCAAAGTAAATGGTCATCGTTTGAAATCGTATAACGATAGACCAACCAAGATTCCTTCGGAGGAATTACACCTCCGCCCCGACGAAACTAAGTGTGGGGAAGGGTCATGCAGTTGACCCGAAACTTAAACGCGGCACCTGTACATAAAATTTTCTCACTTTTTAGAAATTTTTAGGATTTCACAAGCACAAGCACGGGGCTGTGCCTCATCAAGCACGCCCCGTGTCTGAAACAAAATTTTTTCACGATCTCCGCTGACGACTCTGGAACGTTACAGGTCGAATTTAAGACGAATTCTGACAAGCACGGGGCCGTGCCTAGCCAAGCACGCCCCCGTGTTCACTTTTCACGACCTGTGTATAAATACCACACTTGTTCTATTCTTTCATCACACTTATTATGGTTTGTGATTGTGATTGTCATACAAGGTTGAAAACCATATGATTAACTTTATTCACGAAACCCGTCTTCATAACAAATCCATGGCTAATGAACTAGAAATGGTTATTAGAATCATATCACTTTAACTTTCTGATCATTTGCGGGTTCCCTTTTATTAGTTCGGAAACTTCAGTAATTGTTACGGTTTTCTAAAATTAATGGTATGTTAGGAAGGAACCTGATCAACTCTCTTTTTAACATAAATTATGTTTTCAGAAATCGTATGTCAAATAGGACACAAAAGTTTCACCTACATTACTAGGGCTTTGATCTGAGCAATAAACTCAGCCTGACAGGATCAAGTCACTACGGCAGCAGGATAGACAAGAAATCGCGCCAGCTCATCTTTATAAACATTAACATGATTACATTAATCAATTTTAAATCACATCACCAATTCAACAGAATTACATAAGTGGAGTCTAATTAGGATGATAACTTTTATTCCCTGGTTTTAAATCCAAACGCTTCAAGTCTTAGTTTACTTTCTTTCTATTATTGTTTATATTTAAACCCTAAAAATCTTTCCAAATGCAAATTATCACTTTCTTTAACAAAAACAAAATCTGATAGTCAAACATCAAGTTTGTTGAGTAGGCTAGGTGTGTCCACGGATTGATACTCGGTTCTTACCAACACTATTTTACCACACGACAGGAAACACTTCTTTTGTGTGTGTGGTTTAGTATTAGTAACAACCAATTAAAACTGAATCTGTGCAATAAATCTTTATCAAAATATATATACTATCTACACTCATCACGTATGGACCTCAGTCGCATGGCAATCGTGCGCATGGACCTCAGTCGCATGCCAATCGACCGTATTGCCTCCAGTCGTATGCCATTCGATCGCCTAGCCCTAGCTGATGTAGAATGCAGTTCATCCCAAATGCAAACTGCCATTTTCGGCCTCCAAGCTCACCCAAACTCGTTCTATGCTCAAATCAACCGTCCTAAGCCTTAGAAACACCTACCACAACCTCATTCAAGCACACACAAGCCCGAAATCAAACCCCACCCGCATCAAACACATACACATACGCATACATAAAGGTCAACACCCAACTTTTCAAAAACATGTTTCAGATGTGTTCTAGCCCTAAAATCGTTCAAAAGTGTGTAAAAGAGGGGTCCTAGAACTCACACAAACAACCCCGACAAGTAGAAATTCGATCCAACCCGCTACACCTCAACTTTCACGCTCGAATCCACGAAAACCCAAAGCTTGAGACCACTTTCTTCCTCTTTTCTCTCTATGGCTGTTTTGTGAGTGTGGGGGAGGGTGTGGGTTGCCCTCCTCCTTTTATACTCCCACTCATTCAACCTTCTCTCGTTTTGACAAGTTTGGTCCCTCGAATTTGGACTTTATTTCTTTTTTCTTCTTTTGTCGGCTTCAAAGAAAATTTCCGGGTGTTACAAGTCCACCCCCTTATTTAGGTTTCGTCCCTGAAACCTGTTATTCCACGAACAAACGTGATTAATGCTGCCTCATTTCTTCTTCAGTCTCCTACGTTGACTCGGATCCTTTCCTGTGCTTCCACTGTAACGCACAAGAGGAACCACTTTATTCCTCAGCCTCTTCTCTTTTCGATCGATGATTGCCACTGGTTCCTCCACATAATTGGGCCGTTCATCTACCTCGATATCCTCCAGTGAAACAATCATATCCTCATCTGCCAAACACTTTCTCTGATGAGAGATATGTTTGGGTGAATCCCACTTAGTTCATCTGGTAACTCCAAACTATAGGCCACCTCTCCTACTCGAGCAATGATTTGGAAAGGCCCTATATACCTCGGGCTCAACTTGCCCCGCTTTCTAAAACCGAATGATACCTTTCTAAGGTGAGACTTTCAACATAACTCTATGGCCCACCTGGAACTCAATCGGTCGACGACTCTTATCGGCATACGACTTCTGCCTATCTTTAGGCTTTCAACCTCATGGACCTTCAACTGTCAGGATGCATAAGCTATAACCTCTCCTTACTACATTAACACACACCCCAACCCCGAGTAGGAAGCATCTGAATATACCACCAGATCTTCACTTCCATCGGGTAATGACAGAACAGGGGCTTATGTCAATCTCGCCTTTAATTCCTCGAACGCCTTCTCTTGAGCTTGACCCCATACAATCTTCACATCTTTCCGGGTCAACTTAGTTAGTGGACAAGCGATCTTAGAGAAGTCTTGAATGAATCTTCTAGTAATAGCCTGCCAAACCCATGAAACTACGAATCTCGGATGGAGTCTTTGGAGACTTCCATTGCATCACCGCCTCCACCTTTGCCGGGTCCACCATAATACCTTCAGGATTCACCACGTGACCCAAGAATTGAACCTCACTCAACAAGAACGCGCACTTGGAGAACTTGGCGTACAACTTCTCCCTTCTCAACGTCTCCAAAACCTCTCGAATGTGACCGGCATGTTCTATCTTTCTCTTTGATTAAATCAGGATATCATCAATAAACACGATCACTGATTTATCCAACATCAGCCGACACACTCCATTCATTAGATCCATAAAAGCAGCTGGTGCGTTGGTCAAACCAAAAGACATGACAAGAAACTTGTAGTGACCATAACGCGTGCGAAAAGCTGTTTAGGGATATCCTACTCTTTCACCTTTAACTGATGATAGCCCGATCGAAGGTCTATCCTTGAAAACCAACTGCCACCTTGAAGCTAATCGAACAAATCATCAATTCTCGTTAAGGGGTATCGGTTCTTTATCGTCAACTTATTTAGCTGACGGTAATCAATACACATCCTCTTACTACCGTCTTTCTTCTTCACAAACAGGACCGGAGCGCCCCAAGGAGAGATACTCGGTCTAATGAACCCCTTATCAAGCAGCTGTTGCAACTGCTCCATCAACTCCTTCATCTCCGTCGGAGCCAGTCGATCAGTGCCTTGGCAACAGGTTGGGCACCTGGTATCAAATTAATCTGAAACTTGATCACGCGGAGAGGTGGCACTCCTAGTAAGTCTTCGGGAAATACATCTGGAAAGTCACACACAACCGGTACATCAGATCGTTGTGGTGTTGGCGTATCCACATCCCTTGCATAGGCCAAGTAGGCACTACATCGACGCCTTATACACTTTCCTACCACCGCCATTAAATCACTTTCGGAATGGTCGTGACCCGAACACCATAAACCATCACCGAACTCACGTCAGGCGCTGTCAATCGGATCATATTCTTGCGACAGACAATTTCGCCTTGTAGTGCGCCGACCAATCCATTCCTAGGACTACATCGAAACACCCTAAGGTCATCACAAACAATCTAACAGGAAACTACTTATGACCTTCTAATTCATTATCGCAGCCTTCTATCACCTCAGAATTCGGGTAGACTTACCTATGGCAGTTTCTACATCAGAGGGTCAACAACACTTCTACTCCTAATGGGCAACTTAGCACAAAAGCAGCAGAATTAAAACACCTACTAGCACCAGAATCAAACCACACAAGAGCAAGAGTTTGATTACTAGGTACGTACCTGACACGACATCAAGGTCCGTCCTAGCCTCTTCCTGCGTCATCGTAAATGCTCTGGCACTCCCTGATCACTCCCTAACCTTCAGCCCTCGACTTCTTGCAATCCCTGATCATGTGGCCTTCCTCACCACAAGAATAACACCTCCTCACACCGCAATTCTTCGCCACATGTCCGGTCCTTCCACAACGGAAACAGACATTGGTCCCCAATCTACATTCCCTGGGGTGTTTTTGTCCACACTTGCCACACATTCTCGACCCCGCACCGGATGTGACCACACACCGGTCATCCACCCGTGCACCTTTGTTATTTGGAGTGAAACTCTCACGTTCAACCCGCTTTCCTTTCCAATTCTTGTCGCTGCTACCCTCCTTGTTTACTTCAATCACGGTGGTCTCCTTCACCGCCCTAATTACCTTGGTCACCATAGACGGCAGAATCGTCTACATAACTTGTTGAACTCCCTCAATTACAGCCTCTTTCAATGCGATCCTCAGGTTAGATCTATCATCACCGCCTTCTGGGTGATGGATCTCAGGCTCTTCGGGTGCCATATCAGCAGCCCTAGTCATACTTCTCGTGACACGCGATCCAGCACCACGTCCACCACAACCTTCACCTGACGAAACCTTCGGAGATCTACCACCGGCCATCCTCTAACACGCTATAAGATTCAAACACCAACACGGTCATTCAAGGGAACAACTCAGTTTATGTCAAGTATAGTAAGTCCCTAATTACAGTGGCAAGTTATGATTAGCCACTTACTTTACTCTTTATACCCCAAGCATTACTTGTCCTGACTACATCAGTATTTAAATCTATAAACAACACATAACCACATAACATGCGCACGTAATACCGGTTAACATTAAGAAAATACCTGATGGCACGCAGCTACTCAGATTGGCATTCCATTCCCTTTTCGTCCCATTTTCAGTTTAAGTTAAGGTTTATTTGGAAAATTTACCTGTTTCACTTAAACTTTGGCTCTAATACCAAATTGTAAGGCCCCGTTCCCGGGACGCTTACAGTTGGATCCTCATCGCACATAAAACATATAGTTACATTAACTTTAATAAAACGTTGCAGCAGAAACATTAAAAACAACATTCCATTTCATCATAAAAGCTTTTGCAAAACAATCCATCGTTATCAAGTTACAAAATACATGTCGTATTACATCACAAAAGCATTATAAAAATGGATGCCATCCAAAAGAGCTGAGTAGGCGCCCCGTGCCATCCTCAGCAACATTACCTGCCTACTGGAAACACATAAAAGTCAGCGTTGCTGAGTGAGTACTAGTTTTATAATGAAACATACTTTTCTTTCATTAAAACCATTTTTTACTTTTGCATGTTATCAGACTACGTACACATAGATAATATCTTTATTATCTTCATCATTTGTTCATTAACTTCCATTCATTCATACTTTCTTACTTTCATTCGTTTGTTCATCATTACATCTTTTCTTTTCGTCAAAACCATGAACTTTTACCCTTCCGTCAGCTGGTACTGGGCCGAAGCCTATCATAGACCTTCCATCACGATGCATCGCACCCTGACCGCAATACTAAAGGTAAAAATTCAGATGTACCATTGTGATGCGCTATGCCCTTCCGTTAGCTGGTACTGGGCCGAAGCCTATCATAGACCTTCCATCACGTTGCACAACACCCTGGCCGCAGTACCGAAGGCAAGCAATAATGGTTCTACACAAATGGTCAATCACAAAGGACCCCAATGTGCATCCTTCTTGGGTAGCTAACCCACACACCGTTGCGCTAACACCCTACAATGGGGCGTGTCCCGACATCCAAGGCTTGCAAGACTTTTGTTACATTCCATCGTTTATTAATGCATGCATTCATTCATCATGTTTCTCTTTCATTATCTTTCACTTTACGTTACATAATACTTTCATTTCATTCATTAACATTCCACGTAAAGCCAAGGGAAAATAATCATACATAGTAATAAGGAACATCACATACACAGTCAACATCATCATACAGGACATCATCATACATACACAACATACATCATGCATAATCATACAACATCATACATCATCATATCATCATCATCATACATAATCATCATACCCATCATAACATCTATGACCTCAAAAGTCAACTTACATAAGCCCTCGGGAAACCCCCAAGTCAATCCTACTTCTGCACTTTCTCCCGAAAGTCAAAAAATAAACTATTGTTCTCCGGGCGTATGAACCCTATTTGGGCGTATGGACACCCTTCAGTCACATGGCCTCCCAGGCGACTGAGCACTTAGGTGAATGGACATCAGGCGAATGGACCTATACGGATGGACCTAAGGGCAAATGGACACCTATGCGTATGGACTCTCAGTCGCATAGCTTTCATGCGTATGGCCTTCAGTCGGCTGACTTCAGGCGCATGGGCTTCAGTCGCATACCCTTCGTGCGTATGAACCTCAGTCGCATGGCCTCCAGGCGCATGGACCTCAATCGCATGGCCTCCAGGCGCATGGACCTCAATCGCATAACCTTCAATCGCATGCCTTACAGGCACATGAACTTCAGTCGCATGACTTTCATGCGTATGGACCTCAGTCGCATGGCAATCGTGCGCATGGACCTCAGTCGCATGCCAATCGGCCGTATGGCCTCCAATCGCATGCCATTCGTTCGCCTAGCCCTAGCTGATGCAAAATGCAGTTCATCCCGAACACAAACTTTTATTTTCGGCTCCAAGCTCACCCAAACTCGTTCTAAGCTCAAATCAACCATCCTAAGCCTTAGAAACACCTACCACAACATCATTCAAGCACACACCAGCCCGAAATCAAACCCCACCCGCATCAAATACATACACATACGCATACATACGTGTTTAACTCCCAACTTATCAAAAACGGGTTTGAGATGTGTTACAGCCCCAGAATCATTCGGAAGTGTGTAAAAGAAGGGTCTTAGAACGCACACAAACAACCCTGACTCATTTCTCTCTATGGCTGATTTTGTGAGTTTGGGGGAGGGTGTGGGTTGCCTTCCTCCTTTTATACTCCCACTCATTCAACCTTCTCCTGTTTTTGCAAGTTTGTCCCTCGAATTCGGACTTTATTTCTTTTTTCTTCTCTTGTCGGCTTCAAAGAAAATTTTCGGGTGTTACACGTTGAGACCTTGGATTTCAGGAAAGGTAATGTATGGCCCAAAAGAACAGGATGGTTGTTGGGAGTAAGTCAGGTACTACTAAGGTTGGAGGGTCCTGAGCCTTCATTACCCTTTAAAGCGTTGCTAGCAGGAAGGCTTGAGGATCTGCTCACTTGGTGGCCACTCTTGTTGTCCATCTCTACATGGTATCCATCAAGGATTCCATATAGTTTAGTCATTGTTAGAGAGTTTAAGTTCTTTGTCCCTTTAATAAAGACAAAGTAGAAAGTCCACTCATTTGGGAGTGCACTCATGAACTTTCTTGAGAGATCTCTCATCTCAAGAGTCACTCCCACAGACTGAAGTAATGAAATAAGATCCATATACCTAAAGTAATGCTGGCTAAGGGTCTCTACAGCAATGTAAGTAAAGTTTTCAAACTGTTGCTTCAGGAATCTTTCTTGAAATCATTGGAGCTGGCATACATCTGTGACAAAGCATCAAAGATTTCTTTGGCTGACTGACAATGTTCAAAACCCACCATGATTGAGTTGGGTATTGTAGTCATAAGAATAGTCATTTCTTTTCTATCATTCTCTAGTCCTTTGTGGCCTTCATCATAATAGTCTTCAACAACCTTCTCTATCATAGCACCATTTCTAGCCGGTGCTGCAATCTTTGGCTTGTAAGGGCCATTGGTGATAGATTTCCACATCATGCTATTTTGATATCTAATGAAGCCTTCAATACGTCTGCTCCAAGATCTGAAGTTTTCAGGTGTGATAATGGGTGCTTTAGACATTGTTCCCATTTCACCCTCAGATGATTTTTGGTTGATGGCCATTTTGAGTTGGATGAAAGTGTGAGTAAAGAAGGGGTTGATTTGGATGGTATGATATCATAATAAATAGCCTAAGAAGCTCTGATAACAATTACAGGATTGGTTTTTGTCACTCAACACAGATATTAACTCTCAAATTCACTAACTCACACTCGGTTTGATGATGCAGAATCCTTACAGAGTTGATAATAATATATTAAGTAAGATAGAACACAAGAAGATAAATTTTCAAGATACTTGTATATATTACTTCTCAACTCAAAGTATCACAAGACTCTTACAAGCATGTACAAGAGTTATAATAAGAAACTATATATACTACTACCTACAGCTGGATATACTTTGATACCAGCTGAAAACCTATGACTAAAGCAAATACTACATTGCTAAAGGTAAGGTATCTTAGATAGAATAATATCTAAGATTTGATTGTCATGACATGTCCATGACTTACCTTTTGTCACCAACTAAATTTAGTAATTGTACTAACTGATAAGAAATGAACAGTGGAATAAAGTATGGTCAACTACATGGGTGTGGGAAAAGCACCATGCAGTATCTTAGAGAATTGTAGCGGAGTGTCAGAGGAACCATACTTATGTCCACTGGTTCATAGTAGGTTCTTCCGAAGGTTTATTGGCTTCAGAAGAACTAAGTTCTTTCGAATCCACTTATACTTCGAAAGAGGCTACTTCTTTCGAGGCTTGAGACATTCTTCAGGCCTTCATACTTCGGAAGTCATTGTCTTGATTTCTTTTATGTGTTCAACTTCGGAAGAAGGAAGACTTTTTCTTTGAAAGTTGGAGTTCTTCTTCGGAAGCTCTTGCAGACTTGACCTTCGGAAGCTCAGCATTTGCCTTCGGACGTTCTTCAGCAGTTGGACCGAAAATTGTCTAAGTGTTTGTTTTGGTTGCACCATCCTTACTTGATCCAACACATCACAAGAGTAGCTACAACATCAACAACAACACCAATAACAACACAAGCACCAAGAATAACAACTGTATCAGCTTCAACTTCCACTAGAGGCCAAGCGTCCACTTCATAACAACAAAAATCACTGTTAAAGATCCACCAGAATCTTCACATTTCCATTACCGGAACACACTTCAAGTACTTAGGCTGTAATCCTTAGGGGGTATTATTGGACCTTGAAAGGATCATGCATGCCAATTCAAGTTGTGATGGATTATCTTCTAGATGGAAAACATACAAGTGGGGAACTTTCTGGATGAAATGAAGAAATATGAATGGAAAAATCGCTAAGTATTATTCAGCCACATTAGTCTTTACACGTGAACATAGACAAATGCGGATTTGCATTTGTCTACCCGTAATGAACTTATGCAGGTGAACTAAAACAAATACTTATGCCTACCACAAGAAATGCAGACAAGACTTGTACACCAGCAAAAACAAATACGTACGTACAATATACAAATACGGTTGAAGCACTTATTTTCGCAGATGTTATCATGTATTTTGTACTTAATATTCTAGATAACATGTCAGGGTATTTAGCTTATTGTACATATCATAGTGTCTGGCCTATAAATAGATTGTATATGATAAACCTTTGACCATAAACATGGAAATAAAAAATGCAAAATTCAAAAACATAAAACTTCTATATCAATATCCATTATTCCACTTTCTCTCAACTTCTGTATCAATTTATTCTCCAAATCAATTAATTCTCCCCATCCAAAATAGTTACCTTTCTTGATCAATCAATGAACATAAACCAATACGGAAGAATTGATTAAAGATGAATCAACAATCAAATATAAATCAAAGATGGAACAAAATTGGCATATTTAATCTTAGTTGTCATCCCTTTTGTTTGATTGAAATCTAAAACACAAAATTGTTCCTATCGTTTGATTAAATACCGAAACCAATGTGAAAATCATTACGTGATGATGATGAAATCGAATGAAATCTATAATTGTCACACCCTGGGCCAGGTAGGGTGGGACGTCACAGACTAGCAACACATATGACAGCGAAAACAAACCATCATAAGAGCACAAAAGGAGAGAACATCACATGGCATTAATGTTTAAAAGAAACCAGGGCTAGTAATAGGTCTAGACCCCAAAAAAATTGTACATCCAACATTAAGACAAAATGTATTCATCAACAATAATTATAAATTTTTCAAAATGTTTTTAAAATCAAACAAGCCAATGCCATGGTCACGATGCTAGGTCTAGGTCTTCAACAACCGCTAGAGTCCCTTCATGGATTACCTGAAACATGCTCAAAAAGAAATTATGTCAACTAAAAAGTTGGTGAATTCAAGTGCTTAAAGTTTAAAAACAAAAGGATTCAATAGAATCCACATTTGGTTTATAAGAATTATTGATTCACTGTTGTGGTGGATCATAATCAACTCTGCACTCAGTCCCGGCTAGCCTCTTCAAAAGTTATGTTTTATCGGTTAATCCCGAAGGAAGAACTGAGCCTCAAAACAGTGGACCATACCTGCCGGATGGTTCATCTAGTATCTTATAAAAACTTGTCACATGCCACAAACGACCCCGCAGGATCTCAGTGTGGTACCCTTCCCGTTCATCACGAAAGGCACCGTGTGTGGGGGATTCCCCAAGTAGAATACCCATATAAAACAAGCGGTTCACACAAGAATTAATGATCGTGATACAAATAAAAGTAGATTCTAACACGATACGTTCCTCAAAAAATCCGATTCGGGGGGATTCCAACCCCAACATTCAAGTATCATACAATAACTCATAAAGGTTTCAATTAAAGTATAGCATGTTTCATCCCAACAACAGTAGTAAAAAGGGGACGCTAGAACTCACCTTAAGATTCAAGCAAAGGATTCTTCGTGTACCGGGAAAGAGTCTCAAGTCTAGCACCCTACCATCAAGATAAGTGTTAAGCCAATAATTTCTAGGGTTATGGAGATGCACTAGGTGTCATGAGGTTAATGCCTTACTAGCTTTTGGTTTGCTAAGTCTTTATATAAAAAGTTTCATTTTATAGAAAGTTAGGGTTTCTTAGGAAAGAATACATGATTTACCATGTTGGATCATCTATACAAGTTAGTTTGAGTTTTCTAAATGATTATTAGTCCAAGGGGTCTCTTTATTAAGGTTTGGCAAAATTTACAGTTTAGTCCTCCAAGTTTCCAAATTTTACAATTTCTACCCCAATGTTTGATTTCTTGCATTTAATGAATCTTATGGAAAAATATTAGGTTCTTGAGGTTAAGTAACTTATTTTTAAGTAAGTTTACTCTAAGTTTTTTAGATTTTAGGTCCGGTGCAACTGCTTGAAGGGTATGCACTTACAACACAACAACACAATGAGAAGAGTTACTTAGAACACTTAACCGATCAAATAGGGAACTAGTTAACTTGTATGAAAAATGCTAAGAACACAAGTAAAAATGAGACAGAACAAGATAGCAAAACAACACAAGTATTTGGTTTTCAAGAATGCTGTATATTGCTTCTCAAGTTCTATTACAAATGTTACAAAGCATACATCAAAAGTTTCCTTATAAGAAAAGTTAGTGAAGGATCGTTTGAAGGGTATGCACTTACAACACAACAATACAATGAGTAGAGTTACTTAGAACACTTAACAGATCAAATAGGAAACTTGTTAACTTTAAGTGAAAGATGCTAATAACACAAGTAAGAATGAGATAGAACAAGAGAACAACACAAGTATTTGGTTTTCAAGAATGTTGTATATTGCTTCTCAAGTTCTATTACAAATGTTACAAAGAACGCGATAGAAAGTTACAAGTACTTGAGAGACTTTATACTACATCCTACAGCCGGCCATACTTTCGAAAGCCAGCTAGATACATAAGACTAGACAATAAAATCAAATGTAGAGTCAAAAGGCAGATTTGCCTTTTAACTAGTGACTATGAGATGCCATAGCTCACATCCTAATATATTACAAGAAGGATAAAAGTATATAAAGTAGAAAGCACAAACTCAAGACCTCAATGTATACTTATCATGTAACGCCCGGAAATTTTCTTTGAAGCCGACGAAAGAAAAAAAAGGAATAAAGTCCAAAGTCGAGGGACCAAACCCGCCAACAAGAAAACTTAATGAGTGGGAGTATAAAAGGGAGGAGACACCCCACCCTTCTCATTTTTCAGGCATCAAGAAGAGAAGAGAGAAAGAAGAGAAAAAGGAAAAGTGTTGGCTCGGGTTGGTTCGACTAGCCAAAATCGTTGAGGAGCGAGTCAAATCGAAGCTCTACTCGTTGGGATCGTTAAGGTGAGTTCTAGGACCCCTATTTTACTCATTTTCAACTGATTTTGGGGCTGGAAAGCATCAAAAAACCCATTTTCGAGTTTTGGGTGTAAACCCGTTTTTATGCATGTGTGTATGTGTATGATGCGTTTGGAGCTTGATATCTTGCTTGGTTATGCTTGCATAAGGTCGTGGTATGTCTCCCTAAGGTTTAGAATGGTTGATTTGAGCTTAAAAGAGGTTTGGAAGAGGTTGGAGGCCGAAAACCCGCGGCTGCAGTCCGGATGAACTGCATTCTGCATCAGCTAGAGCTAGGCGACCGATTGGAGGGCGATTGGAGGCCATACGGCCGATTGGCATGCGACTGAGGTCCATGCGCATGATTGTCATGCGACTGAGGTCCATACACATGATGGACATGTGACTGAAGTTCATGTGCCTGTGAGGCATGCGATTGAAGGATTGTGCGACTGAAGTTCATTCGCACAAAGGATATGCGACTGAAGTCCAAGCGCCTGGAGGCCATGTGACTGAGGTTCATTCGCACGAAGGGTATGCGACTAAAGCCCATACGCCTGAAGTTATGCGACTGAAGGCCATACGCATGAAAGTTATGCGACTAAGAGTCCATTTGCATAGATGTCCATTCGCCTATAGTCCCATTCGCGTAGGGTCCATTCGCATAGATGCCCATTCGCCTAAGTGTTCAGTCTCCTGGAAGGCCATGCGACTGGAGGGTGTCCATACGCCTAGGTAGGGTTCATATGCACGAAAGAACGATGGTTTATCGTATGATTGAAAGTGCAAGGGAAAGTGCAGTTATGGGTTTTGACTCGTGAGGTTCCGTCCGCTTGTGTGTGTTGACTTTCGAGGTCATAGACGTTATGTTGGGCATGTTGATGATGATGAGATGTATGACGTTATGTGTGATGTCGTGCCTGGCGGTGCGTGTGATGCATAGTATGTATGATGCGTGTGATGTGATGTATGATTGATGCGCATGTATGATGATGCCCAATATGGTGATGTGTGTATGTTTATGTTTCCGTTCCTTAGTATGTATGTTTATCTTTCCATGGCTTTGCGAACGAACGTTAATGAATGAAATGAAAGTATTATGTAACGTAAAGTGGAAGATAATGAAAAGAGGAACGTAATGAATGAATGCATGCATTATTGAATGAATGAAAACGCGAGAGGCTTGCAAGTGAAGCGTAGTGAAGTGCACGGCTCTAAATGCCTTAAGCTCAACCGCATGAGGTTCAGCTAATCCTAAAGTGTGCACGCAAGGGTTCCAGACTTTGTGGCTGACCTTCGGTGTAGTACCCATGTTGGGGGTGATGTACCCATTTCGATGGGGGTGTAGTACCCATGTTGATGGGGATGATGTACCCATTTCGATGGGGGTGTAGTACCCATGTTGTTGGGGGTGTAGTGTGCTATAGTTACCCATAATGTTGGGGTGAAATATATGATGGTTACCTGAGTTACGCATAACTTCGGGGGTGTAGCATAAACCCAAGCATATGTATGAGGTGAGCAACCCTTTTGTTGCAACAGACTCGGATAGCGTGCAATCGTTGAGATTGCCTATGAGGTGAGCGACTCTGTATCGCAACAGACTCTATAGAGGTCCTTGTCGCGTACTCCGGTACTGTGTCAGTCTTAGGACAGGAGTCGGGGGTTTCTGTACAGACCCCAGCACAGTACCAGTCTTCGGACATGAGTCGGGAGTATGGCGTGGGTTAATGAATGAGAAAGGTAATGATGGAAAGAACGAATGTATGAAATGAACGTTAACAAAATATCTTAATAATGTACTAAACGGGATCTTTGTCATTCGACCTCAGTAATCGTGGTGAGTGCCACGAAGAGGGTAAAGTCTGACCGGATCTCGAGAGAAGTGAAAGATAATAACGTACGTTGAATGAACGAAAGTTAAAGTATGAATGAATGATGAAGATAATAATTATATTATCTATGTGTACGTATGATGTGTGATCGCATGTATGTAACGAATGTTTTTATAAAGAAAGTAAAGAACGGTTTTACGAAAGGAAAGTAAGTTTTATATAAAACTAGAACTCACTCAGCAACGCTAACTTTGATGTGTTTCCAGTTGGCAGGTATGTTGCTGAGGATGGCACGGGGCGGCTACTCAGCGTATTTTAGATGGCATCCTTATGTTTAATGCTTTTGTAACGAATGTAAAATGATATTGTGTAATGAACGTTTGTTTTATTTTTCAAAAGCATTTTGATGAAATGAAAATATTGTTTTTTAATGTTTCTGCTATAACGATTTATGAAAGGAAAACGTAAGTATATGTTTTAGGTGCGATGAATGACCAACTGTAGGCGTCCCGGGAACGGGGCCTTACAAGTTGGTATCAGAGCCAAAGTTTAAGTGAATTGGGTAAATATTTTCAAAAACCTAATCTTAAACTGAGAATGCGACGGAAAGGGAAGGGATGCCAATCTGAGTAGCTGCGTGCCATTAGGTATTTTCGTAAAGTTAACCCGTAATACGTGCGCATGTTATATGGTTTATGTGTTGCTGGTAGATTTAGATACTGATGTAGTCAGGATAGGTAATGCTCGGAGTATGAAGAGTAAAGTAAGTGGCTAATAACAACTAGCCACTGTAATTAGGGACTTACTATACTTGACATAAACTGAGTTGTTTCCTTGAATGACCGTGTTGGTGTTTGAATCTTTCAGTGTGATAGAATGGCCGGTGGTAGATCGTCTAAAGCTTCTCGTGGTAGAGGTGGTGATGGACGTGGTGCTGAACCACGGGTCACCAGAGGAAGGCCTAGGGCTGAAGAGGCGACTCATGAAGAACCCGAGACCCCTCATCCGGAGGGCGTTGATGAGAATGCTAATCTGAGGGCCTCGATGAGAGAGGCGGTCTTGGAAGAAGTGCATCAGGTATTGCAGACAATCCTACCGTCTGTAGTGACC